>PVKH010012573.1:0-10203 GCA_004027955.1 Chaetophractus vellerosus
AATTTTTTTTTTTTTTTTTTTTTTTTTTTTTGGCCCATGAGGGTCAGGAAATTATCTTTTTTATCTCTGTAACCCTAAGCACTACCAAGAAACCTGCGTAACATGTTCTACATATATTTGTTGAAAGCATGGAAGATATGCACATGTGCTCTTTATATCAAAGCAGCTGAGCAAATTTTTAAAAATAATTTGAATCAAGTCATAATGTTGATTTTCTTTGTTCACATTTAATTATTTGACTATTAGATTCTGAAATTCATAAGTGTCAAATATTACTGGTTTAAACATCTAGGGCACTAATGGAAGGTGTTGGATTGAATCAATCCCTCACAAAAGGCATGGGTCCCAGCTCCTGTTCTTGTGGGTGTGAACCCATTTGTAAAAAGGACTTTGAAGATATTCTTAGTTAAGGTGTACCTAAACTGCATGAGGCTGAAATCCTTATAAGAGAAGGAAATTGGACAAAGGAGGCAGTCAGAAGCTGGAAGTCAACGGAACCTGGAAAAAAAAGGAGAAGATGCTACCATATGTATTGCCATGTAATGGACAAGCAAAGGAACCTCAAATATTGCCAGCCAGCCAAAAAATACTGGTCCTTAGAGGAAGCAAGCCTTTTAGCCTCTGAAACCATGAGCCAATAAATTCATATTGGTAAACCCACTCAATGTGTGGTATTTGTTTAAACTGGGAAGCAAATTCAGACGGAAAAACAAGACTATTAATTTCTGAGCAAGTTTTCCTTACCTCTCATTTTCTCTTCAAATGATGCTCCCACCCTAAGACTCTACAGAAATTGTTCTTGTCAAGTTCACTAATGATTTCCATGTTGCTAAAGCCACTGGACTCTTCTCTGTCCTTCTGCAGCAGTTGATCCTATGGACCACTCCATCTTTCCTAAGACACTCTCATTTCTGCTCTTGTCTTTTCTTTATGCATCTATGGTCCTGGCTTAGTCTGTTCCTCTTCATGACATCTAAACACGGCAGTGCCCCAAGGATTCACTTCAGTTTTCTAGCCAGAAATGCCTCATCCAGTCCATATCCCTAAATGAAATTTATATGATCTGACTCTAAAACATTTACTTCCTCTCCAAATCACTCTCCTGAACTCTAGGATACATCTAGATATCCACCTGCCTATTTAATAACCAGCTACCACCTCACACTTAGTGTGTCAGAAGCAGCTTCTAAGTCCAGCTTCCACCCCCACGGCACCATGCACACGTACACTCAAAGTTGTCCTCTGTCCCCCAACTCTGAGATGTGAAACAGTTTTATTTTTCAATCCAGGAAGTCCTTCCTCTTCCATATTTTCTCTGATTCTGCTTACAAACATTAGCTCATATTTCTCTTCGTGTGCCTTATCAAATACAGGTAAAAGAAGCCATCTGGCATTTAAGACACTCTTCCTGGAAGCCTATTCAGCCAGATTCACAAATTCATTAGCTATATTTTTTATTTTCTAAGTTACTGCAGGTGACAGTTTTGCCAATTATTTTGCTTAAGAAAAATTTTGCCCTTTTTCTAATCCCCAGTTACAGTTTTCTCTACATATGTCTAGTGTCCAGTAACAGTGTATGCAATGATTCTTCAAGATTCACCAATAGTTTTCACGTTACTGTTCTACTGTTCTAGTCTGCCCAGCACCAATCTGCAAACCAAAGTCACATGTTTTTGTTTTGTTACAGCAGTTTCTAGACACCCCACTTTTTGGTAACAATTTCTGTTTCAGTTATTTATTATTGCACAAACTATCACTGTGGTAGTTTGAGTATTTTTGGACCCCAGAGAATTATGTCCTTAATTCCTGTGGGTGTGGGACCCTTTGAATGGATTGGATTCAGTTGAGGGCTATTTGATTGGATTGCTTCAGTACAGCATAGCCCAGGGTAGGTCTTGATCCTCTTGCTGGAGTCCTTTATAATGGGATAGAGGAGGCTACAGAAACAGAGAGAAATGCCCAGAAACTGAGAGAGAAGGCCCCAGGAGTCAGAAGCTGAAATCAATACTACACAGAAGCTGAGAGGAGCCACTGAAGCCAGAAGCTGAAACCAACAAGGCTGGAGGAGAAAGAAGAGATAAGCAGACGTCCTCCTGTGCCTGCTTGCCCACAGCTGCTGCTCAGGGAGAAAGCATCTCCTGAGGATGCCTTGATTTGGATGCTTTTACAACCTCAGAACTGTAAGCCTTCAAGTTAATAAATCCCCACTGTGAAAGCCAACCCATTTCTGATATATTACCTTGGCAGCTTTTAGCAAACAAAAACAATATCCCTCAAATTTTATGATTTAAAGTAACAATTTATTGTTTCCCATAATTTTGTGGGTTGACTGAATGGTTATTCCATTGTTCCTACTTGGGCTCACTTATGTGGTTACATTTAGTTGGTGGGTTGCCTGGGGGCTAGGTTCAGTTAGAATGACTAGCGCTCTCCCTTTACTTGGTCTTTCAACCCCAAGGAGGCTAGATTGGGCTTCTTCTCATGTTGACCATGCTGTCCTAAGAGGGTAAACCCCAGTGCTCACGCACTCATTCAACCTCTGATTGCATCAATTTTGATGACTTCCCCTTGGTCAAAGTAAGTCACATGAGCACACCAAAGTTAGTGTGGGAGAGCACTACACAAAGGGTCCTGGGAGATATGCTTCACTGGGGATTGTTATTGTAAACTCAACTACACATGATTTAAAAGACTTCCATAATCTGGCCTCTTCCCATCTCTCTACCCACATTCTCTCCTACTTTTCCCTTTTCTTACTAATTTCCAGCCATACTGGCCTCCTTTCAATTTCACAAAATTCGCCATGCCCTGTGGGCCCTTAGATTTAATGTTCTATCTTCTTAGGATGATTTTCTACCACTTCTCTTCAGTTCTGGCTCTTTTTAAAAATATATTTATCTTTTAGGTTTTAGTTCAATTTTTGCCTTTTCCGAGAGACCTTCCTTGACTACCCTATGTAAAACTGCTTCCTCCAGATCTCTGTTTCAAGTTTTTTTGAATAAGTCAAGAAGACATTTCTCTATCCGCAAAATTCTTATCTCAGAGCAGAATCCAGATTCCTTCAATTTAATATCAGAGAGAAGCTCTCCAAAGAACAGCTATTGTTTTACAATTAAGACACCAAAAATCATGGCTTTTTGCTTTTGGTTAACATATAGACATATACAACTTAACAATGTTCATATACAAAAAATTTCTACATTCTCTACTTGCTGGGACGATTCCTCCTTTTTAATACTCCCGTGTGGCTGTCAAATAATAGCAATTATGAGACCTACAATAACAATAATCAACGCTGTGCAGAATTCTCATGTATTACTTTAAGTTATCTGTGTCATATTACTGTTCATATACTGTACTGATGGGGTTTACTGTTGGCATCTTTGGTCTATAAGGGAAAATAATCATCAAAAGTATTAAGTAGCTCCCCCACGTTCACTCAGTTTTGAGGTGTTAAATCCTGCAGTTAGATCCAGAGCTTATGTTTCTAAAACCCACACTCTTTATTGCCTACTGCATTGTCTCTATATGGAATATTTGAATATCAAAAAGAATTGTAAGAAACTGTCTCCCTTGGTCTAAGTTACTCCAAGTTTCTGTGACGATATTATTGCCCAATTCTGTTTTCCACGTTTTTCTCATTCAGGTACCATCATCACAATTTTTATCAAGCCTACGCACCACCCAAAACAGTTTACATATATTTTGATGGACTCATCTCTTTTTCAACTTACACTGAATGCATTTAAAAAGGAACTTTATATCATTATTCTATATAAATAAGCATTATGACTAGCTAAAATAATTTTAAATCAAATACAATAAAAATAATTTTATTAAATTCTACTTAGATACTATAGTCTGCCGAATGTTCTGAGACAGAGGCTTTCCTTTGTCTTTATTAAAAAGCAAAAGTAGCAAATATTAGAGAAGAGTTAAAGAGTAGCATGGAATGAGACTTTCTCCTTGATGTAATCATCAAGATTGAAAGAGGTTGAGGGGGGAATAGCTTTTTCACTGCCTTAGTTAGGTAGCCAGGAAGCTATCACAAATACCACAGGCTGATGCTGGCTTAACGACAGAAATTTATTGACTCCCCGTTTTGAGGCTAGAAGTCCAAAATCAAGATGTCGGCAGGGTTAACTTTCTCCCAGTGTGTTCTGTGTCAGCTGCCTCAGTTCTAGGGGTTTCTTGGCTTGTCTCTCTGCCTCCAGGAACATGACGATCTCTCTCCTTGTGTCTGTGCTTCCGGCTTCTGCTAACTTCTGGTTTCCTCTTCTGTGGCCTCCTCCACCTTCTGGCTTCCAGTTTCTCCTCTTTAGAAGGCTCCCAGCAATAAGGATTAAAACCCACCCTCCTTCAGTTGGGCCAAACCTTCACTAAAAATGCAGGCATGCTTGGTTTTATTGAAAAGCTTTATTCTCTTCTCAGATGTTGCGTTTTTTACAAATGGAACTTTTGTGACAACCTTGCAGCAAGCAGGTCTACCGGTGCCATTCTTCCAACACAATGTGCTCACTTCATGCCTCTGTATCACATTTCAATTAAGGTATGTACATTGGTTTTTAGATATAATGTTATTGCACACTTAATAGACCACGTATAGTGTCAGCGTAATTTTTATATGCACTGGGAAACCAAAAAATTAACACGACAGACTTGTGATATTCGCTGTATTGTGGCGGTCTGGAGCCGAACCCACGGGATCTCTGAGATATGCCTGTAAGATCTTCAAGACGTCCTATGTACAGTGGGTTCACACCACACACGTGCAGACTAAGATTAAGAGCATGTCTAAATTGGGGTCCCCGATTCAATCCACCACACTCACTTTGCTAAACCATCTAGATCAGGGTTTCTCAACCTTGTCACTATTTCCATTTGGAGCAAGACATTTCTTTGTTGGGGGGGAAAAGGCTGTCCTGTGTACTGTAAGATGTTTAGCAGCATCCCTGGCCTTTGCCTACTAGATGCCAGTAGCGCCCCACTAGTTGTGACAACTGAAATTGTCTCTAGACTCACACATCCCCTGCGTGGGCAAAATTGGCCCCGATTGAGACCCATTGATCTAGATTTTTCACTGTGCCACTATTGTAAAACATCCCTTACTGTGGGGAGTCCCATTGTACCGAATGTCTTCCTGGAGCTAATGCATGCTGCCTGACATACCAAGCTGTAAAAACTGGGACTTTAGATAAAAACGAAGTCACTGAATACTGTGACAACTTTTGAGCCATCACCATTTCAGTGGAAGGTGCAGCTGAGAATAATATGCTTACACTGTTCTTTATAATTCAATTTCTCCCAATCTGATGCAGCAAACCCACAGGCAGTCCTATCCTTGCTGGTGGCAGACTTACAAACTCAAAGATTCCCATATGTCACTCTCGCATCGCACCGTCACCGGTGCCCTTAAGCAAAAGAATATTTAGACTGGTGGCATTTTATGACAGTCTTTAGAATAGCTGATTTCATATATTTAAAACAATCATTCGGTCACAGTGGACTCAAAGTTAGCAAATAATTATATGGAAATCATTGCTACTCCTGAAAAAAATATGACAACTTCCAGTACGTGGATTATCTTTAGCTATGTCAGAACCATAGTAGGGTCGTAGCTATTTTTTGTCAGTTTCACATTTAGAAATAGTCAAACATAAAGCCTGGGTTTGCAGTTGGGCATTACAGATTTCCCTGAAATTGTAACACTATTTTTAATCAAAAACCTATCTTCCTGATTTGGACAAGATTTTACATGCGATTTGATCATAATAGGTGTGATTAAGGCTGTGGCACAGGCATCTATTTTTAGCCACATTTCATTAATCCATTGATAGTGATTCTGACATTGGGAACGCTACAAATTCTTGGAAGATAGAATGTAGTAGCTGTAAGATTTAAATATACCTGAAAAACTGCAGTTTCATTTCACATGGTCCCCAACATGTACTAGAAGAGCAATTTCTGAATTTGAAAGCAGTGCCAAGTCCCTGAAAGATTCCCTCTTCCACCTCAATCCCGACTGGCAGTCAGTTGGAGAGTTCTCAGGACTTGCTCCCTTCAAGGACTAGACTCTAAGTGCAAGTCAACACCACCCAATCTTGTACTCAGTGGCCACAGAGAGACAGCAGGGGAAGATGTGGGATCAAATATAAAGAAAAAGATTATGTTCCCCCAAACATTTTTACAATTGGCAACTGTGAACCAAAGTTTGAATCAAACCTTGACAAAGACAATGACCCCTCTGAAAATACATGCCTGCTCTCTATGGGGCATGGGGTTTGTTAAAGCCTTTTGTAAAATGTCTTTATAAGCTTTAGAAGGTGAATATTTTGGCCCTTCTGAATATTTTGCCATTCTCCCCATAAAAAAAGAAAAAAAAAGGAATGAACACTCCTTGCAAATAAAAACAATTAAACTACATAAGCTAAACAAAATAAAAATTAGTTTTCTTTTCATATGCTATCTACAATTACCCTTCTCAGAGGAAACCACTATTAAATTTCAGCAAGTTCAGATTTTTTTTAAGTGGAAATAACATGTTTCCACTTTAACCCAAGGATTTTACTAGCCTATTGCTGTTCATCTTGATGTTTTCACGCAACTACATAACAGAAATATTCTTAGAGAGCTACCTCATTATTCCATTGAATGGGCCATGATTTTAAAAAAAACTGTCCCCCTTATGTCAGACGTTTAGGTAGTTTATAAACCCCGGGTCTCTACCTGCAGATATATCTAGCGCTGCTCACTTCTCTGTACCTCGAACCGTGCCATCCTGGCCCGGGCAGCCGTCATCTCGCTTCTGGATGTCTGCAATGGCCTCCTCACTGGTCTCCCAGCTTTGGCCCTTGCTTCCCTGCAGTCTCTTCCCCACTCAGCAGCTGAAGTGATCTGATCAACACCTAAGTCAGACCATGTGGCCGCTCTGCACAGAACCCTCCCATTCTTTCCCATCTCGCGCAGAATAAAAGCCAAAGTCACCCCAATGGCCTGTAGCTCTGGCCTTTCTGTGCTGCTCCCATGCCCGTCACTTCTCTGGCCTCCCTCCATCCTCTTTTTCTCCGGGTTCTTTCTGTTTCATCACATTGGCCTCCCTGCTGTTCCTTGTCCTACCTCTTGGCCTGTGTACTTGCCGTCCTTCCCGCCTGGCTCACTGTCCCCACACTTCCTCCCTTCACCCCTGAATAGCCATGTGACCCCCCCATCTCCTGATTTTACTCAAATGTCAGCTCTCAGTAAATCCTTTCCTGATGACAATATTTAAAATTGCACACACACCCCATGCAAAGTCCCCATCCCTCTTCTCACAATCTTATCTGTTTTAATTATTTATCCTGGTTATTGTCTTTTTTCTCCAACAAGACAATAAGCCTGTAAGGGAAACAGAAACAAATTTAAATGTTTGTTTGCAGCTGAGGCCTTGAATATAGTGAGTGCTCAAAAATATGTATGGAATGAATAAGTGAACTACAAATAATGGTGAAATGGATATCCTTGATGTGGGTCCCCCTATACTTGGGAAAAATAGCTGTTAGATAGATTTCTAAAGAGAAATTTACTAGGGCAAAGGGTAGAAATGTACGTGTTTATAGACTATGCAGCCTCCAAGGGGTCAACATCAGAGGTATCTAAAATATTTAAAGACAGAGTAAACACGAGAACATTTTTGTTAGTAGAAAATTTGTAGAAGTGCTGTCAGTGAGGGGCCCACGCTGTTCTCGACCTGAGGCCATTGCATCAGATAACACAGTAGAATTCTTGCCATGCTTAGGACAGTGACAAGTTTAGCAACCAGAGGCCTTTCTGATGGTACACTCATCATCGGAAGACTGGGCCAAAAAATAAACGGGAAAAATAATTAAGCTGTAAAATCCCCTTAAGAACTGCAGGCACCAAAGGTCACAGCCCAGGGGTGCTTTAAGTTTGACCCTTAAGCATATTGGAGGTTCCAGTGGGTGTCGGTGAGTGCCATGATTATCAGCACATCTCAGTCTTGTCAAGCTGGGAAAAAGCATTCAACGCATCACAACATCCATTTCAAATCAGACCCACTGTCAAAGCTGGGGCTGTGCAATTATATATAATTAGGAAAAGCTCCACTCTAAGCCATTCCTGCGATTCCAATGTCAAGCTCATCAAATGCCATTGCATTTGTCAGTGTAATTACATGATGAAGGTTGCTTCGAGTCTGTTACCAAAGCACACTTCCACTGACACACACTCAATGTGCTCTTCCTAAATTCATTAGACAGCCTACGAATCTGCCTCTCTCAGGTCCCTTCCAGTGAACACTTGAAGAAGGCTACAATAATCAAGTCCAGGCAATGTGATCAGGGCAGAGAGGGTTCTCATGAGGACCTGTCTTCTGCTACAGCTAGTTCCTGGTGGAAACATTGACACATTTTTCACTATTTCTCCAAGGACAAGTTTCCAAATAGTATATATGCCATGTATGCTACTTGAATAATTTAACACACTCCCTGGTGATCTGAGAATCCGAAGTTGCCTTCCATGACCAGAACCGTCCTGTACAAAAGGCAGGGCAAAATTAGCTTAACATGTGGACTACCAAAGATACAGTATATAGCTTTTGTCATTCAACTGATATTAATTACATCCTAATATACCAGACACTCTAATAGGAGCCAAGCTTATGGAGTAAGGTTTGGACTTTGATTTGACTTGGCTGTCCACTATGGGTGGGATCTTAGGCAACTTAAGCTCTAACAATTTTCTCACTTTGAAATGTTCTCCTCTTGAAACATCTTCTGAACTCAGTTTTTATGAGAATGTTCTTATTCTAATTAACTAATGTTTACTGAAAACCTATGCATTGGTCACTGTGCTGAGGGTTTGAGAGGCTTTATTCTTTTGAATTCTTATAGCAATGCCATGAGGCAGGTTCTACTACTGTCCCCATTTCACATTAAAACATGAGTTGCAGAAAAGAAAAATCAACTGCCCAGGTCCACAGAGCTGGAGGGTGATCAGGCTACAAGTGGAACTCAGATCCTAACTCCTGCCTCGTTTAGATTTACTGACATTATTTAATGCAGTACCTGGGCTTAATAAATAGTATCTCACATTGTTATTATTCTGGTTTTCTAGAATTTATTTTCTCTGCCTACCTCTCAGGGTTGTTTTACCAATCTAATGAGAAACCATCTGCATAAATGCAATGGTTCTTCCTATTTTTAGTGGAGCCTAAGTTAATTAGGGACTTTGCCACTAGTCAGTGCATTTGAATTTTTGAAAACGACTCATTAAAAACATTCCTAAGCAGTATATCTGCTTGAAGCATTTTCATCAGATTGCAAGTCTCTGCCCTGATCCTGCATGCAGAAAAATACATTCCATGGTGAATAACAGGTTCTTGAGTTTCCAAAATGAGCTTGTTATCCAGTTCTCACAGCCAAACCACTTGACTTAACCCCCTTTTAAAAAGCTGAAAATGGCTTTATAAATTACTTACCTTCAACAATTGTTGACTCTGACAAAACTGGAAACAAGTTACACAACTTAAAAACCACAAAATCCAGAGCAAGGTTTCTCAACCTCGGCGCTATTGCCATTGGAGGTGGATACGTTTTTGTAGCTGGCTTGTCCTGTGCACTGCGGGATGTTTAACAGCATCCCTGGCCTCCACCCACTAGATGCCAGCCACACCTCTGGGTTGTGACAACCAAAAATGTCTCTACACTTTGCCAAATGTCTCCCGGGGGGCCAAGCTGCCCCTGGTTGAGAACCTTTCGTTCAGAGCAACATTGTGAAATAATTACTTAAATCATCTATGACGCTTTCTGAGATTTGCTATCAACCACTACCCTGATGTTTCTAATGATGTTGGGTGGTGGTGAGGAGCAGTAGACAGGAAATTAATGACAATGTAATGGAGCACCACATTTGCATTTTGGACTTAGTACCTACATCTTTATAAATGTTTGTTACAATATGTGCACTACAAAACATCCTGCCACAGGATTTACTCATTGAATTAATTTGATATACAGTTTATAGTCATAATATGTACCATTTATTGAATGCTTACCAAGTGCTAGGCATTATGCATAGGTGTTTTACATACATTGCATTAACCAATCCTTGTATTAAACCTGGTAGCCATTACTGTCTTTACTGTAGAGATAAGGAGAGTGTGGCTTCAGGAGATCCAGTAACTTGCTCAAAGTCACATGCTTGGAA
>PVKH010012574.1:0-17223 GCA_004027955.1 Chaetophractus vellerosus
AGAAAGGGAAGAACTGACACCTGGGTGTATAAAAATTAGTATTTGATAAATAGGAATTTATAGATCAGAGAAGAAAAATAAACAATATGGCCAATTCCTGTTACATCTCTTATACCAAAACAAATGTTTCATAGATTCAAATATACTATTTATATGATAATGTGAGAACCAAAGGCAACAATTGAGAGCATTTATTTTTTTAACTATTGGTGGCATAAATTTTAATAAAATTGTTGTATGTCAAAAAAATAATTATAAGCACAGCTAAAAGGTAAATGATACTCTCAGTGAAAAAATTGCAACATGTATGAAAAACAAAGCTTGAGCAGCTCTGACATATAAAGATCTCAGAAGTCATCATTCCCATACTTGTAGCAAGGGAAAAATTTAACAAACTGAAAATTAATGACTTATCTTAGTCCCATGGAGGAATTGGAGTTGCAGTAAACCACCACTTGGAGATGTGGAGACACATGTGAACACAGATTTTCACAGGCTAAAGCTCTTTACATAGAGCAGAAGCCCTTGAACCAGAAACTTGTAGGTGCACTTTTATGACAATTGTGATGAGTGGCTGGAGATTGAATGGATGAGCTGAGTGTGAGTGTGAGAAACTCCTAGGGACCATAGCCTTAGCCTGCCCATACCCAACTTCCATGGGTCTTATGTCCAGGAACTGACAGTTAAGGGCCAAGAAAGATCTCCCCATGGCTCTGGCAGGGAGAGGAAAAAGGTACCCATTTTGAAATATGCCCAGCACTATCTCCATCATAAAGGCCTAATATATAGGTCAAAAGACTTTGTCAGAGCCTTTCCTCACCCAACTCCAGCCTCCTCTAGGCTTTTAGACCCATCTAAGAAGAGGAATCTAAGAAACATTTGTAAAACTCATAACCCAAGGACTCAATCCACTAAAAGACTGTGAATTAATCATAAAATGAAAGCATACTTGCCCTCCCCTACACCTTACTATTGTGTAATGAAATGATATTCAAGATCTTGAATCCCCAAAACTTGTAAACACGTTGACCTCAAATAGAATGTAAACAAATTGAGAAAAACATGTTTTTATAATAAGTGGAAACCAGACACATGTGCAAAGAAATGATATGTGCTGACAGTGCCACTTAGACTAGCAATTCTCATAACAACCCAGTGTAGATTCTGCCCTGGGGAGCATCACTTTGAAGAAGAGTGGCCTCTAGTCTGGCTCCTGGCTTCTTTGCCTGTGCTTTGTTAAGAAGAAACTTGCTGCCATTTTCCTTGACATCCTACCATGGTTTCCCACCGCCAAGGGTTTTAGGTCCTCTACTGATGGCAGTGTTGGACATGGCTCCTGAGTTCCCTCGTTAAAGGATATTCTCTACTTTCAAATATATTGTGTGCCCTGACCTGGATATTGTGCATTAGACATATTTGATATTGCAATTAATAGAGAAAATAAATTACACTGAGCATTCAAACTCTAGTCATGTGGGACCTGCTTTCAAATGTTAAGTTACTTTCCATTTTTATCTGCTTTTGGTTTGTTGCAACATTGACATGACACATACCACAATATCAACAGGGCGCCAGTACAATAAGTGTAGAAAGAGCCATGAGGCATAACATCTATAAGAAGGAGGCAAAAACCGAAGACATTAGAGGAATTTGAAAACTCTGGCACTTACAACTACAACACATATTAAACATATTACAACTCCTACCCATATTAACTATGTGACTCATTTTCTGCTTTTTGATACATCATATCTAGCTTTCAACAACAACAAAAAAATATTAACTGTTTTTGTTAGGTGACATGACCGTCTATGTAGAAAATCCCAGAAGTATTAAAAAAACTCTTCAAACTAATAAGTGATTATACCAAGATTGCAGAATACAAGGTTAATATACAAATGTCCATTTCTTTTCTGTATACCAGCAATGAATAACAGGAATTTGAAATTAAAAAAAAAAAACATTTACAATAGCATGCATTATCAATTGCAATGAATGTGTCAGACTAATGAAGGATGTTCATGTGGGAGGGTGTGGGAGGTGTGGGGAGTGGGGCATATGGGAATCCCTATATCTTTTGTGTAACATTTATGTAATCTAAGTATCTTTTAAAAATTAAAAAAAAATATTTAGGTATAAATATAACAAAATATGTTATATGTGGAAAACTTCAAATCTGACTAAAGAAATCAAAAAGGATCTAAAGAAATGGAAATATATTCTGTGTTCATGGATTGGAAGACAATTCTTCGCAAATTAATCTATAGATTCAACACAATCCCATTCAAAATCCCAGCAAGCTATTTTGTAGATATCGGCAAGCTTAATCTAAAGTTTATATGTAAAGACAAAAGACTTTACTGCCAACAGAAAACTGAAGGAGAACAAAGTTGAAGGACCCACATTACTAGACTTCAACACAAATATAGTCAACTGGTTTTTTATAAAGGAGCAAAGGCAATTCAATGGAGAAAGAACAGTCTTTTCAACAGATGATGCTGGAAAAATTGGACATAAATGTGCCAAAAAAGGAAAGAAAAAGGAGACAAGAATCTAGACACAGTTTACAAAAATTAACTCAAAATGGATCATAAATATAAAATGAAAAACTATTAAATTTCTACAAGAAAACAGAAAAAAATCTAGGTGACCTTGAGTTTGGTGATGAAGTTTTAGATACAACAACAAAAGCATGATTAATGAAAAACATTGGACTTTATTAAAATTAAAATCTTCTGCCCTACAAAAGACACTGATAATAGCATGAAAAGGTTAGGCATAGTTTGGGAGAAAACATTTGTGAAACATATATCTGATAACGGATTTATATCCAAATTATACCAAAAAAAATCTTAAAAAACTAAGTAAGAAAACAACCCAATTAAAAAAAAATAGTCCCAAAACTTGAACTGACACCTTAACAAAGAAGATAAACAGTTGGCAAATAAGCATATGAAAAGATGTTCAACACCATTTGTAGTTAGGGAATTGGAAATTAAAACTACAACGAGGTAGCACTATAACCTATTACAATGGCTGAAAACCAACGAAATATCAAAAGTTGGTAAGGATGCAGAACAATAGGAATTCATTCATTGCTGGTACTTAAGCAAACTGATGCAGCCATTTTGAAAGATATTTTGGTACTTTCTTCAAAAGCTAAACATTGTCTTAACATACAATCTAACAATCACACTTCTAGGTGTTTATTTGCCCAAGTGATTTGAAAACTTATATTCATGCGAAAATTGTGTATGAATATTTATAGCAGTTTTTTCATAATTGCCAAAACCTGGAATCAATCAAGCTCTTCCACAAGTGAAAGGATTTTTAAAAAATGTTAAATCCATACAATGGAATATTACTCAATGATAAAAAGAACTGTTTTAAATGCATATGGTTTCATGAAAGTAGTCAGTCTGAAAAAGCTACATAGTATATGATCCAATTATATGATATTTTGGAAAAGAAATAAAATATAGAGAAAATTTTAAAAATCAGGGGTTGCCTCGGATTTGGGAGAGATGAGGGAGGATTGAATAAGTGAAACACAGGACTTTTTAGGGTAATGAAACTATTTTGTATGATATTATAATGGTAGCTACATGAGATTATGCTTGTTCTAAATCCACACAACTTTACAGCACAAAAAAATAACCTTAATGTATGTAAACACACACAAAAAAACTCATTTAGAAGGTTGGAAATGTATATGGAATGCAGATTGTTACAAAAGGAATTAAGTGTATTATAAATGGAAGAAATAACTTCACTAAAGGGGGTGGGAGAAAAAGCTGCTGACCTAAGTACAGAAATGAGTAGACTCGTAAGACAAAAGGCAATAGGAATTGCACATAACCATTGTAGTTCAGTTGATAAAGATGTTTTCCACTGACATATAGGTTAACAATTCTTATAATGTTATATATGTATACTGGAATTGAACAATTAAATAAACGTTAGCCAAAAGCAGAGTGGGAGCCAATTTCTCACTATTGGATGGGAATTTATAGGTAAGCAAGGACAGGAGGCTAGAATAATCCATGTGGTGATGGATTAGAGTTAGAGACATCCCTATGAACTCAGGTTTAGCTTAATATAGACCGTATGGTTACATATAGAGTATTTATAGACACACGTACATGTACAAACATATATTTCCTTGCTCTGTCAGCTGAAGGGGCTTAGACACAATGACCTCCCAGTAGCAATAAACATGCCTATGCCCCTATCTTGGCTTCTAATACCATTCTCAAAACAAAAAAAAGCAGGGCTACTTGGCAAATGACTGGATCTAGGGTTAGGGCAGGAAATATACAGGCAGGCAGGGCCTGGAGACCTAGAGTATCTTGTAGTGCTTGAAAATAAGGAATTACTTTAAAAAAAGTAAAAAGCGGACATTGACGGGAGTATGTACGAGAGACACAGAAACCAAGTGAATGAGCTGCCAGTGTCCAAAGCTGCAACAATGTGAGCAGCAAAATAATAATGGTCTATTACTAGACTATAATCCAAAGTAGAAAATAAATATGAGGAGTTTCAAATAATTTATGTAGACACCCCGCCCTCGAGCACGGTGGGCATAACTTACCCTTGTTAAGTGTGGTCTGCACATTGTGACTTCCTCCCAAGAGCACAGCATGAAAATGGAGGGAAAGAATAACTGTACAGTGGAAGAACCTAGCCCACACTGCTTTTGCCAGGAGATTAAGGTAAAAATTAACAGTGATAAATTATTCTGATAGTATATAACCTTGATACGTTGTAATGAAAAAAACTCAACTTTAGTCTAACTATGAAGAAAAAACACCAAAAAATTCCAACAGAGGGGCATTCTAGAAAATACACGATGAGCACTCTTCAAAATTTTCAAGGTTATCAAAAACAAAGTCTGAGAAACTGTCACAGCCAAGAGGAGCCTAAGGACAGGTAACAAGTAAATGTAACGTGGAATCCTGAAACAGAGAAAGGAAATTTGTTAAAAACTAAGGAAATTTGAATAAAATGGGAACTATAATTAATGATGAGGTATCAATATTAGCTCACTAATTGTAATATTAAAAGGTCATACTAATTTAAGATACCAATAATAAAAAAGAAACAGGGTGTGGGGCATATGGGAACTCTCTATATAATTTTCTCAAATTTTCTGGAAATCTTAAAGTGTTTAAAAAAGTATTAATAAACAAAGACTTATAGTTTTAACATATAATGTGCTCTAAGAACTCATTAAGAAAAAAGTTAAAATATAAAAGGAAAATTATATAGATATGAAAAATTATATATATTCAATTCCAAAAATAATGAATAACCAATAAGCTTATAAATAATTTTCAGTAGAATTAGTAATCAAAGAAATATTAACAATCCAGGATATATAAAGAGATGTTACAACTCAACAATAAAAAGACAAATGACCCAATTTAAAAATGGGCAAAAGACTTGAATAGACATTTCTCCAAAGAAGAAATACAAAATACAAGTGGCAAAAAAAATGCTCAGCATCACTAATGATTAGAGAAATGCAAATCAAAACTACAACGAGATATCATTTCATACCTATCAGAATGGTCACTATTAAAAAGACAGAGAACTATAAGTGTTGGAGAGGATGTGGAGAGATAGGAACACTTATTCACTGTTGGTGGGAATGCAGAATGGTACAGCCACTGTGGAGGACTGTTTGGCAGTCCCTAAAGAAGTTGAATATAGACTTGCCGCATGACCCTGCAATACCACTACTGGGTATATTCCCAGGAGAACTGAGAGCAGTGACATGAACAGACATCTGCACACCGATGTTCATAGCAACATTATTCACGGTTGCCAAAAGTTGGAAACAACACAGGTGTCCATCAACAGACAAATGGAAAAACAAACTGTGGTCTATTCACACGATGGAATATTATGCAGCTGTAAGAAGAAATGAAGTCATGAAGCATATGACAACATGGATGAACCTGGAGGACATTATGTTGAGCGAAGCAAGCCAGATACAAAAGAACAAATACTGTATGATTGTGTTACTATGAACCAAATACATTGTGTAACATATTGTTTGACGCATCTGTTTACTGTTCTAGTTTTTAATAGTTTATATTTTCAATTATTAAATGTACAAAATAAAGTTAAAAAAAGAAATATTAGTGAATAAAAAATAAGATAATTTAATTATCAAGTTGGAGAAAGTAATAATAACTCAGAATTCTCTGCTATTGGGAAAGAAATTGAAACAACCTTATAGAGAACAATTTGCCAGAATATCCAAAGCTTTCATTCAGGCTTGTACCATTAGAACCAGAGAGTCTAATTCTAGTAAAATATTTAAAGATTCATATTAATTTTTTGTCTAAAACCTTAGCATTAAATTTGTTCATTGTTTTAAAATGGTAAAAAAATAAATCAAACTAAATATTTCAATAAGAGTAGATGGGTTTAATAATGTATAGCTATGCAATTGTGCATTTCTACATAATGAAATATGCTGGAATTAAAAATATTTAGAAGAATACTAATGACTTGAAAGGTGCCTATATTAAAACATTTTTTTAATATTAAAACTATTCTAAAATTCAAGAAATACAGGTAGTAACCAGCCTCCAAGACGGCACTTAAGAGTGATTTTGCGTCCAGGTATCCATGTCCTTGTATAGTGCTTTTTACACATTGACGCCCAGACTGCATGATTAATAGTATAGAACAGAATTCATGGTGTGTGACTTCCATGGTGTATGACTTTATAAAGACATTGCAGGGGCCGGCTAGATAGCTCAGTGGTAAGAGCACCGGTGTACCACATGGGAGGCCCCGGGATCGGTTCCCGGGAACCTCTCCGAGCGGGCAGATGGCCTTGAGAAAGGCAAGCCGCCGTGGGCAGGGCAAAGCCGCCATGGGCATGGCAATCACCCCTGAAACACAGAGTTGCCGCCTGCGAAGCGCGGAAGCCGGGCAGCCCACAAAACATGGAGGACTGCTGCCCGCAAAACATGGAGCGGAGCCGCCCGTGAAAACGGAATGGAGCCATTCACGAAAGGAGCGAGCCGCGTCGCCGCAAAGATGGGGGGAGACAAGAAGCAGACAGAAAAAACACAGAAGAATGGACACACAGCAAGAGCAAGCAGAAGCGGGGAGGATATGTAATAAATTAAAAATAAATCTTTTTTTAAAAAAATAAAGGCATTGCAGTTTTCTTCTTGGTCTCTTGGACTGCTTACTCTGGGAGGAGCCAACAACATAGGATGTGGGTGCTCAAGAAGGCAAATGGACAGTCCCATGAGGAAAGAAACTGAGGCCTCCTACCAACAGCCAACACCAACTTGCCAGTCATGTGATTCACCTTGTCAGTGAATCCTTCTACTACAGGCAAGTCTTTAAATGACTGTACCCTCAGCCAACACCAGACTGCAATGTCATTAGAGATCTTAGCCAGAAACACCGAGGCAAGTGACATACAAATCCCTGAGCCACAGAAACTATGTGAGTTAATAATTTATTGTTGTTAATTTTCACAGCATTAGACAACTGATAAATACTTATGTATAGAAAAAATACTGGAATAATAAACACTAAACGTTATATCAAATGCAGATGTGGCTTGAGCATTTAAGTGCCTGCATCCCACATGGGAGGTCCTGGGTTAGGTTGCTGGTGCCTCCTAAAAACAAAAACAAAAACGAAAACAAACAAGCAAACAAATGAAAAAAACAACTCAGACGAGCCAATATGGCTCAGTGGTTGAGTGCCAGCTTCCCTTTATACAAGGTCCCAGGTTCAATCCCCAGCCCTGGTACCTCAAAAAAAAAGTTATGTCATGATAGTCAATTATGGGAGTTTTTCCTGGCTTGTCTGTATTTTCTAAATTTTCCATAATATGCTTCTTCTGATAAAAGAATTTTTTAAAAAGATATTCTAAAATGAGAACTTATGAAGCAGCAAGATTACTACTTATTTTTCTGGTTATTGCAAAACCTAAGGTTCTCATAGGGAACAGAATTTCTATTTTTTTCAAATGTCTTATTTGGTAAGATAAAAGTTGAGGAAGTCTTTTGGTGTTATCTTAAATTCAGCTTTATTAATTTCTTATAGTTTTGGAGATACCTCCTAGATATTGGCATCAGGCTATTTGTTAGCTTTAGGTCCTAGTGGTGTTGTAAACGTTTAACTTTTTCTGGATCTTGATAAGTATTTGAATTTGAGAATGGTATCTTGATGCTGTTTTAATCCATAATTATTGAAATATAAATTTAAAAATATACAAAACATCTAATTATTAAAGAAATTCTCATTCCTCGTAGAACAGTTGGAAAATACAGAAGGGTACAAGGAAAAAACAAAATGATTTAATCCCATCACTGAGAGATAAAGTTTACTAATATTTTGGTATATAGAGGAACTGTTTCTTTGTATGAAATAGACAATAAGTATGTAGATAAATAGATAAATATGGATAGACAGATGATAGATACATGGATATATAGATGGATAGATGATATACAAAGATAGATGTAAAATTTCCCTTTATTTCTAAGGAAAATATATCTGAATATATAAAGTTTCCTTTGATTTCTGAATGGGGTAAAGCGATATGTGAGTTCTGTGTTTGCTCCACATAAGAGAGAATAATTGAAAGGAAGAGGGAACGGATCTCCTAAATTACAAATAAGATCAAGAAGCTGAAAATGTGGGAGAAAGAAGAGCTAGAGAAGCATGACACAGTGTTCATAGGGGGAAAAATCACCCCCTTTTTAAAATTTTGCACTAGTTGTTTTCTGCAACTTAAACCAAAGTATTAACTAAAAGAAATTATAGAAACAGAACAGTTGTGACGATGCAAACACAGGATTGGAAGGCATTTCTCTTCTTTTTAGATTCCAGTTTTACTATTTGTTAGATTCCAATTCTGTCATCTCTGTAGACCTTGAGAGTTACAGAGATGTTACTAAACCACTCTATACTTCAGTTTCCACCTCTGTGACATGGGGCTCTTTAAGTTATTTGACTAATAATAGGGTTGTTATGAGGATTAAATTATTTATATTATGGGACATTAAAACAATGCATGTTGTTAATTAATTTTATTATAGTAATTCATATAATTGTTCATGGTTTTCATTTTCTTTAAAATTGTATGGTAGTTTACAAAATGAAATATGCACTTAAACCTCACTTTTTCCTCTTTGGGATTTATTTGATTAGTTTTTATGTTTGTTGCATATCACTTGTTTTTGAATGACTATTTTTTTCTTATGTAGTATTAATTTGTATATAGACCCCATGTGAGTTTTATTTTGTTTTTTTTTGATGTTTTTCTCCCTCACAACTTTGTATAAAATATGAAGATGTTTGTTGAGTGTACTTGGCTATGACCTCATTCATGGATATGTTCTCTTTCCTACACAGAAAACTAAAATAAATCTGTCTTTCATTCAAAATATGGGATAACTGCCTCAATCCCGTCTTTACCTTTTCTGCCACCTCTTCCATTCCTAATCTATCTTTCACATTGTGGCTATAATTACCTTCCTAAAACATAGTAAGCATGTTATTACCCTATTTAAAATATGTTGATAATTTCCTAGTTTTTAAAAAGTCTCATTTCTTTCAGAAGACATTTATGCCTTTTCACAATCTTTCCCAAGCTTATTTTTCCACATTACTGTATATTACTTCCTATTTCACCACTCATTTTATAGTCCAGCCTAATAAAACTGCTTTCCTAGGGCCAATTTTCCTCATGATGTTTCTTCTTTTTAGAAACCCTCCTCATACTCCTTTTATTGAAATACCCTACTTATTCTTTAAGGCAGAAATCAGATGCTAACTCCAGTATAAAGTTTCTTCATTGAAAATTCCTCTGTGTGCCTTAGCACTTTGTTTCTGTCACCACTGAGGTAAAAATACACAAACGTGTGAGGCAATTAGATTCTGTGGGTCAGTCTGGGTCAAAACTAGGACAGCTTTCAAAGGAACCCTGAATAAAAGTTGCAGTGTGAACCTGGTCTATCCAGAGTCATTCTCATGGGAGCAATTTTTCATGTCCAGTTCTTTTTTGTATGTCTGGGGTTCCTACTCTGGAAGCAAACATATGCCCATGTTAAAGGTGGAAAAATCCAATCCAAGCAACTGACAATTAAAACTTGTATTATGTATTTCTTTATTTAGATTTTTGTGTGTTTGAGCTCTGTGAAAATTGGATTTTGTCTTATTCATCTCTTTTTTCTAGGGCCTCTTAGAGTGCATAGGCACATTACATGTTGAGTATTTAAGTGCGCTCATTATTTAGTTCACCAAATATTTATTGAGCCTCTAATAAGTGTGAGGTATTATAATAGACTCTCGGAAATCAACAGCCAGCCAGACAGAGACTTAGTGGAGCATGGACCATGTTGGAGACATTAGTGAGGTGGGGAAAAAACAGATCCTGCAGTCTGGAAACCATGTTAAGGATTTTGGTTAATCTTTCCAGTATTAAAGTTTAAGAGGGGTGACAGGATTATTTTGGTTCTTTGGAATGAACACTCTGACAGATTAAGTTATCAGTGAACAAGAAGAGATATTTGGAGACCAGTTATGGTTCTAGGTAAGAGTGAATCATCACTTTCTAAAAAGGATGGTGAGCAGAGAAGAAGAAATTTCAATAAATTTTTGACACTCAATGGTGAACCACAAACAAAGATATATTAGGTATTTATTCTTCTAAAAAATCTTAGGGCTTAATATAGGCTCAATAAAACTTATTTCAAACAATATTTACACTTTGAATAATAATTTTGAGATACATTAAAAATCTTAATCATGAAAGAACCAATAATGATAAATTTATCTTACACAGCTAAAAAAAGGTAGAAAAGAACAATACGTTTTTGAAGGAAGTTAAACAAAAAGTTTTGTTGATTATATTGCACTATAATTTAATGTTTTACACTACAGCCATGATTGAGAAGTATTTTTAAATAAATATATTTTCCAACTATTTATTTAATGCAGTTTGTTTTCCAAAGCAAAATATATGTAATATACAATTATATAAAATAAAATAATGCAAAACAAACTTAGAGCGTTTGGCACATAATAAGTGCTCAGTGAGTGTTTTCGGTGGGTTTTATATTATATTTTTTTCATACATCTTATCTGTTTGGCCTTAAATCTTCCTGATGTGGGACCTGTATTTAGTCTCTTTTGCCCTCTTCTAAAACTTGACAACGACAATCGTGTTCCAGGTCAAAGATAATTTAGAGAAATCACTAATCATCCAGAACAAAATGTTTTTAAAATAATATTATTTGTGAGGTAGAATCAAAATAAATATAAATAGCAAATATTTGATAAATAATTATAACAAATACTAATCTTTTATTACTTCCATGCTACTGTCTTTATTCTGCAGTGAAAACTGTGTGGAACATTATAAAATCAGTTATAATGAAATTAAGTTGGTTTCAGGTTTCAAAAGTCATGTGATCCTGAGCCAAAAAATAACACAATCATTATATATGAATAATCCAGATAGATTAGTCATTTGGGAATGCCAAAATTGGTTTGTGAATGGTGATATGGCAGCAGAAAAAGCATTTGGGAAAAATGAGCAAATTAGTCTATAAGATATTTTGCTGTTGTTTGGCCACAATCTCTCTCTACTTTCTCAGAAGAGCCAGCACTAAATATCATTAAGAGTTTCTGATAGCATCTGGATTTGCTTTTTTGGGTAATGGAAAATTAGGTCATCTATAAATTATCACAGATAAATTTTACCTTATAAATACAATTAAAATTAACAGATAAGTTTAAGTGTAGCTCCTAGATTAATTACTACGGAAATAGAGTATACTTTTATTTATTTTAAGACCTGATCATTTACATGCCTCATGTACAAATTGTGGGGTGTGGGCAAACATCCTTTAGACTGCAGACTTGTCTCAATTAGAAAACTATTTGCGCTTGTTCCATTCAAAGATTCTTTAAACCCAAAGCCAGTCTCTTAAGTACCTCACATTACACATAAGGTGTCTGTATGTGCATATGTCAATAAAGTGTGTGTGTGTGCCCATCCACTGAAAAAGGAAATGTACTAAGAAAAAAAGGAAACCGCTTATTTTCCTACTAAAATTACATCCATAGGGAAATTCTAATTCTTTTAAACTTATACATCCAGCTTTGACCCTTTGTCGTTTATTCATAATTGATCCATGTGTCCAAAGCCACACCTCATAATTCAAATAAATTCCCCTGTTAACCTCTAAGAGAAATATAACTGAACTTATATATCACTTATACTAAATGACCTGTTCTTTTAAACTATTATTTTAAAATAATAATAACAAAAGAGAAACTAATTGCCAGGACAGCTCACACCCAGTCATCAGATTCAGAAGAATTGAGAGACGGAGAGTAAGCACTGCGTGTACAAAAGTAAATCTCTGTTGGCAAAAATCTAGATGACCTTTGATCAGGTAGTTACCTACCTCATTTAATCACTAAACATACCATGGCATATTCCATCCAGTTATTCTGGCAGCAACTTTGCAAGAGGTGGAATGTGGTCCAAGAGAAGAGATTTGTCTTTGGTGCTTCAAAACCTAGTGGTTAAAACTTAACAAGAATTAAGGTGTCTTGTCCATTAGTTCAGTTTTCACTCTAGTTATTATTATAATTTAACCTGAAATGCTGATTTTAAATTTACTTGCATCCACAACAAATTTCACTTTTCCTTCATTTCCAATCATGAGGTCATTCCACTAAATATAGCCATCTTCACAATTTACTTAAACAGCAAACAAATCTTTCTGATTGACATAAACAATTGGAATAGAAACACAAAAGATTTATTGATATTAACCGCCATTTCATTGGTATATAAACACATCCTGGTGTTTTGAAATATTTATGGGTTTTATAGTTAAGAAGTTCATTACATATTAAAATTCTGTTCTGTAAACTTTTATGTTTCTCTCATTGAGATCACTTACATTATATTTCAAAAATTGTATTTATAGTGATAATGAACAAGTGCAGTTCAAATAACATTCTGAGAAAGAAGACAGGAAAGCTTACTAGAAAGAGAGCTTACTAGAAAAAAATAATATTATATTTTTTGAAAATTAATAGGGGTTATGTATCTGGAAAGATAAGATAGATATGGTTTTCTCTATTCTCTAACAACACTGATTAGTGTCAAATGATATTTACATATAACATAATATTCAACATAAGAAAACTGTGAAAGGGGGACAAAGAAGGAAGACTCACTAGGGATCTTAGGACCCAAGGAATGACAAAACCCTGGGGTTTTGTTTTGCCTCAAATGTGCCAGTCTCAGAAATGCCAACAGGCACAGCCCAAAAAAAGTGCAAACAAAAGCTTGATCTCTCAAGCCAAGGACCAGAAAGATGGCAGCCTAGCAAGACATAAAGCTTTTAGGTAATAACCTCTCTATTCCTGTCAAATACCACAGAAAAAGAAACTGCAGCCTCATACTACCCTGTCAGCAAAGGCCCAATGAGAAGACCAGACTTCTACCCTCACCAGTCTGCAACAAGCTGCCTCTGTCCTCCCCCCACTACTGGGGTAGTCTTAGAGAATGCAAAATGGGGAGCCAGGACTCTCACCAAGACCTAGCTATAATGAAGCACCTCCTTCCTCCCCCTGTGGTGGTTTCACAGGAGATATAATGAAGAGTCAGAAATTTTACCACCGCCCTTAAGCAAGGAGGCCACACACACCTGCCTTCTGTGCAGTGGAAGCCCTGTGGGGAGCACTTCATCACTTAGCCTAGTCATTATCAGTAGAGTTCTAACAGGGAACCTGAACTTCCATATCATCTCCACTAGTAACAAGGAGTTCCTTCTCACCAGGTGTCATGGAGGCCAAGTAGGGTACCTAGACTTCCACTTCTACCTGGCACTAATGAGGTTGTGCCTTCTAGTCTCAACTGAAAGCTGTCAGAGGAGGGCTAATGGAACAGAATCTTTAAACACTTTCCAGATTTTCATAATATAATACCCCAAATATACAGCTCTCAAAAAAAAAAAAAAAAACACACAAAACACTCATCATACCAAGAACCAGAAAATTTCCAACTTGAACAAGATAAAAAGATCAACAAATGTCAATACCAAGATGACACAGGTACTAGAATTATCTGACAATGATTTTAAAGCATCCATCAAAAAATTTCTTAAACGAACAATAAAGAACACACTGGAAACAAATGAAAAAAATAGTCAAAATCAAAGAAATATAATATTAGCAAAGAAATAGAAGATACAAAGAAATTTTTAGAACAGAAAAACAGAATATCCGAAATAAAATACTCAATGAATGGACACAATAGCAGGATGGAGAGGACAAAGAGTAAAGAATCAGTGAACTTGAACACAGAATGGAAATGACCTAGTCTGAACAACAGAGAGAAAATAGAATGGGAAAAAAAAACAAACAAACAAACAAAAAAAAACAGGTCCTCAAGATCTTGTGAGGCTATAAGAAAAAATCTAACATTTCTGGATTGGAATCTCAGAAACAAAAGAGAAAGAAGGTGGGACTGAAAAAGTATTTGAAAAAAATGGCTGAAAATTCAAACTAGTTGAACACAAAGAAATTCATGCCAAGATAAATCATAGTCGAGATTTTGAAAACTAAACGCATAAAAAAATTTGAAAGCAGTGTGACAGAAATAGCGCCTTATCCAGAGGGGGAAAACAATATAATAGCAGAAACCTCATCAGAAACCATGGAGCACTTAGAAGTGAGACATTTTTATGGTACTGAAAGCAAAGAATTATCAACCCATAATTCTATATCCAGCAAAAATATACTTCAGGAATAAAGAGAAAATAAAGACATTCTCAGATGAAGGGAAACTAAGTTAATTCATTGCAAATAGATCTACGCTAAAATAATGGCTAAAGGAAGTTCTCTAAAGAGAAAGAAAATGATAAAAGAAAGAATCATTTACCATCAGGTAGGAGGAAAGAACAACAGCAAGAGCAAATACATGGGCAAATACAATTAATTTCCCTTCTCATCTAGAGTTTTATAAATTATGTTAGATGGCTGGAGCAAAATTTTTCACATCATCTGATGTGGTCCTCAATTTATGTAGAAGAAATATTTAAGACAAACTATAAATGTGAAAGCTAAAGGTATTTGAAGGGTGGTAAGGTTTCTACATTTCAATCATAATGGTTATATGTTGACACCAGTAGACTATGATAAGTTATTTAAATATAATGTAATATCTAGAGCAACAATAAAATGTTATTATAAATAGATACACTGAAAACAACACAATAAATCAAAATGGAATTCTAAAAGTGTTCAGGAAACTCACTGGAAAGCAGGAAAGAAAACAGGAAAAAATGAAAGAAAACAAAATATAAAATGGCAGGCTGAAGCCCTAAAATATAAATAATTACATTAAAATTAAATAGACTAAATACACCAATTAAATGATGGAGATTGGTAGAGTGGATAAAAAACAATCCAACTATTTGTTGTCTACAAGAAACTCACTTCAAATGGAAATATAGGTAGGTTGAATGTAAAAGGATAGAGTAAGCTATAACATGCAAATATGAAACAAATGAAAGTAGGAGGGACAATATTCCTATCAGATACAGTAGACTTCAGAGCAAAGGAAATTCAGAGCAAAGGGACAAAGAGGAATACGTATAACATAGTGACAAAAGTATCAATTTATCAAGAAATATAACAATCCTAAATATGTGCACACTAAATAAGAGAGCTGCAAAGTGTGTTAATTAAAAATTGATAGGACTAAAAAGAAATTAATAACCTAAGCTTCTGCTATAAGAAACCAGAAATGAAAATCAAAATAAACCTAAAAAGAGAAATAGACAAATCTACAGTTATGTTTGGAGACTTCAATATCCCTCTGACACGGATAATTGGTAGAAACAATGAGTCAAGAAATCAGCAAGAATGTAGAAGAACTCAACAACATTATCAAACAAAAGGATCTAATTGACATTTTCTCTATCCAACAACTGCAGAACACACAATATTTTCAGGAGCACACAGAACATATACCAAGATAGGCCATATAATTGGCCACAAAACAAACCTCAACAAATTTATAAGAACTGAAATCATGCAAAGTATGTACTGTAATCAAAATGGAATCACGTTAGAAATTGATAACAGAAAGATAATGGGGAAATCTTCAAATACTTGGAAAGGAAAACACATACATTTTAAAAATCCATGGATCATAGAAGAAAAATCAACACAAATTTAAAAATACATTGTACTGAATGAAAATGAAAACACAACCTAGTAAACGTGAGCTGCAGCTAAAGTGGAGCTAAGAGAAATTTGTAGCATCCAATGCTTACACGGAAAAAACTCAAATTAATAACCTAAGCTTCTGCTATAAGAAACCAGAAATGAAAATCAAAATAAACCTAAAGCAAGTAGAAGGAATGAAGTAAAGATAATAGGAGGTCAATTAAATTTAAAACCAGAAAAAGATCATGAAAATCATTGTAACAAAATACATATTAAAAGAATGATAAAACTGGCCAACTGCCACTAAGACTAACAAAGAAAAAAAGAAAGAAGGTAATAATGAGTTATAAAACAAATATATCACCACAGACTCTGCAGACACCAAAAGTATATTAAGGAGACACTATGAACGTTTCTACAAACATAAATTTGATTACTTAGATGAATTGAACCATTTACTTGAAAATACTACTACAGTGCAACAAATATGATATGTAATAAAATAAATAAATCTTTAAAAAAATGGGCTTATTATGGATCACAGGTATATATGTAAAACTATAAAACTCTTAGAAGAAATCACAGACAATCATTGGGACCTAGGGCTTTGTGAAGAGTTCTTAGAAATGATAATAAAAGCGTGATCCTTAAAAGGAAAAAAAATGTTAAACTGGACTTCATTAAAATTTTAAACTTTTGCTCTATGAAAGAGGTTGCTCTACATTAAGAGGTTGAAAAGAAAAGGTACAGCCTGGGAGAAAATATTTGCAAACTACATATCTGACCAAGAGCTCATATCTCTAATATACAAAGAACTTTCAAAACTCAAAAGAAAAGCTAAGAATCCAATTAGAAAATGGGCAGAAGTCATAGGGAGGCATTTTGCTGAAGAGAAGACCCAGAGGGCAAATAAGCATGTGAAAATAATCTCAACATCACTTGTTGTGTTAGTTTGCTAGGATGCTGTAATATAGAAGA
>PVKH010012575.1:0-17223 GCA_004027955.1 Chaetophractus vellerosus
GAGACTGTGGTACTCAGCATGGAGCTGTAAAATTGCTGGGACCACCCTTTGCTGATCCTAGCGTCCATGTCACAGTTAGGCAGATTAGCTGTACACAGCGGATTCACCTCTCCCCTCAACCTAGCACCACTTACAGCCAGCTAATTCACTCCCCAAAACTTCTAGGGGGTCCTGGCGACTAAACCCACAGAAAGGAAACCCCTCTCCACCCTTTGTCAGAACCTTCCCAATCTCAGAGTTTATTCACCCCCTCACAGGTCTACCGGTGAGGATTCGGACTGCACAGCCCCCACCCGGAGAACAGGGTTTAGCTGCCTGTGTTTCCAGCTGGGGAGTAAAGAACTCATGATTTTATGTTGAAGAGTCCAACTCACACTCCAGCTGCCTCCAGACCGATGCACCTAAGATCTCCATTCCCCTGGCTCCCAGAAAAGACCACCCTGGTAGGCTCCCATCCCCAATTAGCCATCCTCTGCTTCAGAGCAGGTGACTGCACACCTAAACCAATGCCATCTTCTTCCTCTTCCTCTTAAGGCTCCATGGTCTCAGCTTATTCCAGCATCAGCTATAGGCTAGGATAAGTCTTGTCTCTTTTCCAGGACTCATTTATTTCTGTGCTCAGCTGTTCTGTTCTCTCCACAAGGTCAGCTATAGACTTTCAGGCTCTTTGTCTTCCTGGGGCCTCTGCCATGTCTATGGAGCTGTCTCTATTCCTCTGTGCTCTTCTCCTGTGTGTTTACTTCCCTTGGCTCCAACATCCAAAAACTCCAAATGCTCCTCTGCCATTTAGTTTTCTCTGTGAGTCCCTGCCCACCAAGGGGACGGGTACTGAATGTACTACTGATGTGGCCCAATCAAAGCCATAATCATAATTTAATCAAATAAAAGTGAAACCTCTGTGCCCAGAAAAATAGACCAGTTCACAAACATAATCCAATATCTATTTTTGAAATTCTTAAGCAATATCAAACAGCTACACTCCACCCTCTGAATTCCAGAAAGACTGAAAATATTCAAAAAGACTTTAAATCCGTAACAACGCAATTACAAAATTATATCACAAATGGTTTTATTGATTAACTAGTAACAATATTTACTTTGCATTCTCATTAAAACCAACATTTTTGTAAAAGTTTAATTTTTGCTTTCAGTTTTGGATGTGTTCTGGTGATAAATTGATGATATAAGTTAATTAAATAGAAATTTGTCTAATTAAGTATTTGGTCACAAAGAATTTCACATATTTTTTCTAAATATTTTATAGATTTAGGTTTGCATTTAGGCCTATGATCTATTTTGAGTTAATTTTTTATACGGTACAATAAGTAGTCAAATATACTCAAACTTCTCTTTTATTTGCAAGGTATATGTAATTGTTGCAATACAATTTCTAGAAAAGACTGTCCTTTCTCCACTGAATTAACTTTGTCCCTTTATGAAAACCAGTAGTCCACCTATGTATAGATTCTTATCTGGTCTTTCTACTCAATTCCTTTGATGTTCTGGTTTATAGTCATGCCAATACCACAGAATCTTGATTACTACATATTTATTAATAGTCTAAACTCAGGTACTATTCACCCTCCAACTTTATCTTTTTCATTGTTGTTTTGGCTGATCTACATCCTTTGCATTTCCATATGACTATCAGAATCAGCTTATCAATTTCTACAAAAATGTCTGTCAAAAATTTAATTGGGAATCTTGAATTAGTAGAGTTTTGGTGGAGGGTTGACATATAGCAATATAAACATTTTACATCTCTACATTTTTTCAGTTTTAATTTCTTGCAGAACCAATTTTTTAGTTTTTATGTACAGATTTTACAATATTGTCAGATATTTGCATAATATTTCACATTGTTTAGTGCTACTGTAAATTGTATTGGCTTTACAATGGTAATTTTGGATAGGTTTTGTATATTGATTGTTTATCCTCCAGGCTTGTAAAACTCACATAGTTCTAATATTTATTTTGTAGATACCCATGGATTTTCTACATAGATCATATTGTCTGCAAATAAAGATTGATCTTCTCAAGTACCTTCTTCTGAATCTGAATGAATTTTATTCCTTCTTCTTTACTTATTGTACTGTTAGGTCCCTTAATAAAATGTTGAATAGAAGTGGATAGAGTATACATCCTTATCTTTTTCTTACCTTAAGAGAAATATATTCATCCATTGACAATTAATTGTGATATTAACTATAGGGTTTTTATTAATATTATTTCTCAGGATGAAGAAATTTCCTTCTATTCCAAATCAATGGCAATTTTTAGTAGGGATAGGTATTGAATTTGTTCAAATGAAATTTTTTTTACCAATAGAGATGGTTATAAATTTATTATTTTTAGTTGGGTGGTATAGTTAATTACATTGATTGATTTTTTTAAATGTTTAACCAAACTTGAATTCCTGGGATAAATATCCCTTGGTCATGATGCATCTCTTTAGATATTGTTGATGTCAGCTAAACCTTTGTTCAAAACTTTTGCATCTTTGTTTATGAGTAATATTTATATGTAGATTAATTTTTTGTAATGTCTTCACTTTTGGTATTCCTTCCTATGTAACATAATGGAAAAGTTTGCATAAATTTGAAATATTATATATATATATATATATATATACATTTTTTTGTTACATATCCCCCCCTTTCTGCTTGTTCTTGCTGTGTTCATTTTTGCATTCTTCTGTGTCTGCTTTGTCTCCCCCCATTGCAGCGACATGCTGAGTCAGCTCACCATGCAGGTGGCTTGCCCCGCTTGCGGGCGGCTCTGCTCTGTTTGTGGGCGGCTCTGCTCTGATCGCAGGTGGCTCTGCTCTGTTAGTGGGCAACTTGCCCTGCCCGTGGCAGCTTTGCCCTGCCCACACAGTGCTTTGCCCTGCCCACAGTGCTCTGCCTGCCCATGGCAGCTTGCCCTCTCAAGACGGTCTGCCCACTCGGAGAGGCCCCCAGGAATCAAACCCAGGGCCTCCCATGTGATGAACTGGCGCCCTATCCACTGGGCTACAGCTGGCCCCCAAAATATTATATTTTTTAATGTTTGATATAATTTACTAATTCACCTAAGCATGGAGTTTTCATTGAGTGAAATATTAAAATTAAAATTAAATTTCTTTAATAGGTATGTGGCTATTCAGGTTACCTATTCCTTTTTGAGTGAGCTTTGTTTGTTTTCTATGTCAAATATTTCTATTTCGATCTATATTATTTCTTTTTTTCCTCATTATTTTCAAAAGGAGGATGTAAGTGCTATAAATTTCACTGTAAGTAATGCTTTAGCAGTGTCCCACAGATATTGATATGTCATATTTTCATTTTTGTCCAGTTCAAAATGCTTTCTTACTATACTTTTGAATTTTTCATTTTCCACCATAGGTTATTTTGAAAAGTGCTAGCTACTTTGTTTGCAAATATTTGGTGATTATCTAGAGATATTTATTTTATTGAATCATAACAATTCTATTATTGTTAGAGAACATAGTTTGTACAACTTGAATTCTTTTAAAATGTTTGAGTTTTATTTTATGTAACAAAATATATCCTATAAAACAAAGTCTTTAATATACACTTGAAAGGACTGTATATTCTGTTGTAGTGGGGTGAAATTTTATATATATATATCAATTAAGTCAAATTAATTGATAGTGTTTTTCAAGTCATCTCTATCAAGCATTGATTTTCTCCCTACTCCTTCATTAATTATTGAGGGACAGGTATTAACTATCTTCAGACAATAATTTTGAATTTGCCTTTTATATATATTTGTTATTATTTTTATTTATTATAATTATTTATTTATTTTTAAATAAGCTTGTCTTAGTCAGCCAAAGGGGTGCTGATGCAAAGTACCAGAAATCTGTTGGCTTTTATAAAGGTATTTATTTGGGGTAGAAGCTTACAGTTACCAGGCCACTAAGTGTTAGTTACTTTCATCATCAATGTCTGATGTCACAAGTTGGAGCAAGATGTCTGCCAACATCTGCAAGGATTCAGGCTTACTCTTCCTCTTAAGGCTCCATGGTCCCTGCTTCTTTCAATACCTGCTGTTGGCTGGGATAAGTCTCGTCTCTCTTCTGGGGCTCGTTTCCCTCTGGGCTTAGCTGCACTGCTCTCTCCACAAGGCCACCTGTAAACTATCAGGCAAACAGTTCATCTCTTTTCCAGGGGCCTCTGCTGTGTCTAATGGAGCTTTCTCTCTTTTCTCATGTATCTGCTTCTCTTTGTATTTACTTCCCAGGGCACCAGCATTAAAACTCCAGCATCAAAATTCAACTGTCTGCTCCGCCTTGTGGTTTTCTCTGTGAGTCCCCGCCCACCATGTCTTACTGATGTGGCCCAATCAAAACTTTTTTTTTTTAAGATTTATTTATTTTATTACATATCTCCCCTTTCCCCCGCTGCGGCAACGCGCCGAGAGTGGTCACTGCGCAGGCGCGGCTTTCCCCGCTTGGGGGCGGTCTCTGTGTCCGTTCACGGCCGGCGCTTGATTCAGTTCGCGGGTGGCTGGCTGCGCTCCATTCGCGGACGACCTGCCCTACCCATGGCGGCTCTTGCCCTGTCCATGGCAGCTTCTTGCCCTGCCCACGGCAGCTCTGGCCCGCCCATGGCGGCTTGCCATTCTCAAGGCGGTCTGCCCACTAGAAGAGGTCCCCGGGAATCGAACCTGGGGCCTCCCATGTGGTATGCCAGTGCCCTATCCACTGGGCTATCGAGCCGGCCCCCCAATCAAAACTTAATCATCATTTAATCAAGTAATAGTGAAAACTCTGAATCCAATACAATCTAATATACCAAGAGGAACAGAACACTTTATAAACATAATCCAATATCTATTTTTTGAATTCATAAACAATATCAAACTGCTACAAATCTTTAGATTACATAATAAATGTTATTTCAAAAATATAGGGGATTCCTATATACCTCATGCCCTCAGACACTATTCCCCATTAACAACATCTTTCCTAAGTGTGGTACATTTGTTACAATTAATGAATATATATTGAAGTATTGTTACTAATCATGGTCTATAGTTTACATTATGGTTTACACTTTGCACCACACAATTTTATAGGTTTTGCCAAAATGTATAATGACCTATATCCATCATTGCAATGTCATGCAGAACAATTACATTGCCCAAAAAATGTCCCCTTTACAACTATTCTTCCCCCTCAGAGGTTCTCATCTCAGAACCTCTGGTGACCACTGCCTTTATATCAGTGTTACAAGTTCTTCCATTACTAGAAAAATAATAAATCTACTTTAGTCCATAGTTTGTTCAGTCCTCAAGCTTGAGGAATTTGGAATGGTGATGGCCACTCTACTTCTGATTGAAATGTAGCTTAGATCCCATGGGACAGGTGAGTGGAACTGTCTTGCTTGCAGTTATAGATACTCTCTGTTTATTGGGATGGGTGTTGTCCATCATCATCTTTAGTTATTTGTCCTGGGTGTGTCCGATGATTTGGAGAGTAGGTGTTGGCTGCAACTCTACTGAGATTCAGAGTTCAATGGGCATATGATCAGCAAGAAAATTTAAGTCTATCACACACATATTTAACTGGTATAGTGCTAATTATAAGTTCAAATAAAAGGGGCATAAGAACAATGTGTAGGAAAATTATAAATGTGTCCAACTCCAATACATTGGGGGATAGGCTATCATATATTCCAATGTAAGTCCCACTGACAGTGTGCCAAATACCTGAAGTTGTCCACCCTGCCTATAGTGTCCAGATATCTCTAGAGTCCTCAGGAGCCCCCTGCTTGAGGCACTCTTTACTGCAGCAATCAGTTAGATCCTCCTAAGAAGTGCAAAAGGTAACCTCTAGAATGACCTCCTGATTCACTTTGAAATCTCTTAGCCATAAAAATTCATTTGTATTTAATATTTCCCCCTCTTGGTCAAGGTCTTTTTCAAAATGCATTGCTAGCTGGCACATAGTAATAAATCTTCAATGCCAGGGAGCCTTTTCCTTGGTTGTCCTGTCCCACACTGGGGAGAATATAGTGAGTTAATATGCTGAGTTTGGCTTAGAGAGAGGCAACATTAGAGCAACAAAGAGTCTTTCAGGAGGTAAGTCTTAGGCAATATAAAATACAAGGCTAAGTTTCAATTTCACAAGAACAAGATTCTTAAGTACAAGCAGCAATATCAAGGTCCTGTCATATTGGTATCTCCTCTTTTGCTAGGCACTCCCCATGTACTTGAGTAATTCTTGCCACTCTAATAGAGAATGTAGCAGGAATCCCCAGGATGGGAATTCAATAGTCTTTCACTTATTGTGTGGGTCTCCACCTACCCAGACAATACCCCATGACCACTTGAACACATTCATATTCCATAGAGGCATGCCCCAGGTACACCCCTTCCCACAGAACCTACCACCACCAACACCCTGCATCAGTGATTCTCCTTGCCACAGTTGTGGCTCTTTTGTAATCTAAAACCTCCCCAAAACAAAATCAATCAATTAAAAAATAATACAAAATTTAAAAATTAATTAAATATATATGTATAAATTTTTAAAAAAATGAATTGTGTCTTTCATTCCTGTAAGATCTGTTATCTTTTATGTACAGTGACAATTTGTTCTGTATGTTCCCCAGTGTCTTGTTTTTTTCACTTTATTTTCAAAGAAGATTAGGTAACAGAAAAGTCACATAGAAAATACAGGAGAGTCCCATATACACCACCCCCATCCATTCTCACATTTTCCTCTATCAATAATAACTTACATGTGTATGGTACATTTGTTTCAATTGATGAACAAATATTGAAATTTTGCCATTAACCATGGTCAATAGTTTAAATTAGGCTTCACCTTCTATACTGTACACTTTTATAAGTTCTAGCAGAATGCATAATGGCCTGTATCCCTCTTTTCAAGTTCATGCGTAACAATTCCATTCCTCTAAAAATGCCCCATGCCCCATGCTCCATCCTTTCTTTCCCTTTCTCTCCCCTCAGAAACCATAATTGCCACCAGATTGCGATTTATGAAGAATAAGATTCATAATTAAAAGCAATAATATTGAAGCCTTGACATATCGGTCTGTCTTCTTTTATTAGGCACTGCTTTTGTACTTGAGCCTTACCCTTCTATTTGACAACCTAGCAGGACTACCTAAATTGGGAGTTTAATATTTTCTCATTTATTGTGTGGGTCTCCACACACTGAGATAATACCTTATGTCAAGATGAACACTTTCTTATTCCATAGAAGCATGCCACAGGTGCACCCTTCCCCAAATATCCCATCATCACTGACACCCTGCTTAAATAACCCTCCCCTGCCATATTTGCTTAAAGAACACTTCCACCATTTTAGTTTTGACCATAGACCTACAAGATCCAAGATGTCACCTATTCTTTCCTCCAGCCCTTCCCCAAGTTCCATGGATAACCCAACCCAATACTCCCCCCATCCTCACACTCACTTTCTAGCACCATCTACCCCACTCACATCCCTGCACCACTATCACCCCTATCTACTGCCAAACCAACCCCTTCCACCTTATCATATGACTTGCACATATTAAGCATTGGCTCACTACACTCTACTCCCTTTCTCTCTCCTGATAATCTATCTTCTAGACTCTAGCTCTATGAGTCTGCTAATTTGCTGAGGTCATATCAGTGACGTCATGTAATTTTTGTCCTTCAGTGACTGGCTTACTTCATTCAAGTAATTTTGGTTAAATTCAAGATTTGTACATGTTGTCCCATCTACTAATATTGCCTTTCTTCTAACAGCTGAGTAGTGTTCCATTGTATGTATATACCAAAATTTGCATATCCATTCGTATGTTGATGAGACTTGAGTTGCTTTCAACTTTTGGCAATAGTGAATAACGCTGCTATGAACATTGGTATACATATATTTGTTTGCGTCCCTGCTTTCAATTCTTCTGGGTATATACCCAGCAGTGGGATTGCTGGATCATATGGCAGTTCTATATTTAGTGTCCTGAGGAACCTCCAAACTGTCGTTCACTATGGTTGCACCATTCTACATTCTCATGAGCAGTGGGTGAGTGTACCTGTCCTCCACATCCTCTCCAACACTAACAGTTCTCTGTTTTTTAAATAGCCGCCAGTCTAATAGGTGTAAGATGATATCTCATTGTAGTTTTGAGTTGCATTTCTCTAATAGCTTGTGATGATGAACATCTTTTCATGTGCGTTTTAGCCAGTGTCTTCTTAATATCCTTTATCTCTTCTTTCACTTCATTAAGTTGATTCATGATATTTGTTTGGATATCTTTCATGAGTTGTTCCACAGTCTGCATCTCCTCCTGCTTTTTAGTTTGTTCATTAGACTGGGCCTTGTCTTCCTGTTTCTTAGAATGGCTTGTAATTTTTTGTTGGTGTCTAGGCATCTGTTTACCTTGATGGGATTATTTAGTTGGTTAGCTTCTCTTCCTATTCTAAGGTTTTATTTTCTTTGATTTTGTGTAAGTTTCCTCTTTGACAGTTGGTTCCACTTAGTCTATATCCTTGTAGTTGTCCATGTTCCCTTGAAAAAATATTAAGACCATAGAAAAAGAAAGAGAGAACGAGAGAAAAAGAATAATAGTAATAATAAAAAGATAGAAAAGGAACCATAAAAGAACTAGGAAAATAAATAAGTAGTAAGAGTGAAAAATAAAACAGTAAAAATACAAAGGAATGAGAATAAAAAAGGTGGAATTAAAAAAAGAAACAATGAAAAAGTAGAATAAAATAAAAGACCAGAAAGATGAGATCAGAAGTAGAAGAAGAAGAAAAAAAGAAGACCAAACAATAGAAGGTGGAATGAAAGAAAAGCAACAGAAGAGGGAAAAATGAAAGTAAGAAAAGAAATAAACTAAAGAGAAAAATAAGGAAAAGGAAAAAAGGAAACAATGAAAGAGAAAAAAACAACAAACACCAAAAACCAAAAAAACAACCAAGGAAAAAAAAGTACCCCTTTTCAGTTCCTAGGAACCAGTACTCATCAATCAAATACCCTGTAGCCTGCCCTCCACAGATAAGGTACCCAGTTTTAGAAACTAAAATAAAGAATAAAAAATAAGTTACACTCATGGCAAGAGACATGAGACCTGGGGCTGAGGGAAAAATTATATTACTCACAACTTATAACAAGCAGAATGAGATTCATGTTTGCCTTAGTTTCCCTTACCTCCTAATTGCATAGGTGATATGGAGGCATGCTCAAATGAATGCTGAGCACACAGTAGACCACTTCAAATGGTTACAGAGGCTAAGAGCAAATCTGCCCAACCTTTTCACTGAAAGAAGCCATTATCTTTTTTATCTTGAACAAAAACCAAGCTGTCCTTTGGCTCAGAAAAAGACAATCCAATCTCTCTATCTTTTGAGGCTATTCACTGTACAAATATCTTGAAACGATGGTAGAGAACAAAAGCTATCACAAGACATTTAGGAATGGAAGAAACCCATGAAGAATTGTCTTCTTACAATTTAATAGTCTATTCAAAATAAAAATTGGGGCATTTTATCTATTTAACCTTTGTTTTGTTCTCTTTTTTATCCATTTCTGGTCTTAATTTAACAACTTCTTTTATTTTATGATGAATGTGATCAATTGGTTATTTTTTTGCAAATTTCTACTTTGCATTCTTTGTTGATTAACTTCCTTCATTTAAATATTTAAGATAAAAGTAAAAGTCATGCATTTTACTCTAAATATTGCTTTAGCTACTTTCCACCATTTGTTTGTGTTATTGTTATTCCTTTGCTTTAAATATTTTATAGATTCTATCATTTAATTTTTGAATTATGAGTCACTTTAGAGGACTTTTCCTTTATGCGTTCGTGTAGTTAAAAGTTTCAAACTTAACTAACTTGCAGCCACTAAATATAAGCATATGATGAAATACATTGTTTGATTTATTGCCTACTATTTTGTCAATATGCATATAAGATCCGTGTGTGCTTGATAAGAATATATATTATCTATTTGTGGAATGCTAAGCTGTTTAACCAATATCTTTTTGATAAATTTAATTTGTTTATATGAACTGTTTTCTGTTGTTTGAACTTAAGCGTATGATTGATATATATTTATTTACATATGTATTCACCTATATGTATAAATATAGTCACGTTAATTATAAAGATATATGAATGACAACATTTATTCTGTGATTCCTGCTTCCACTAAAATGATCTAGCTTTGCTATATATGCTTTTCTTGTTTAAAAGTGGGAACCATCAAATATTGTACCAGCTTTCAGAAATTCAGAGTGAAAATGAAAACTTTATAATTAATTACTCAAAAGTACACATAAACAAATCATATTTCTTTAATGCATTTTCTTGGACATTAGCAACTGCAGCCACATTTCACAGGAAATATAATGAATTAAAGAAGAAAGACAACTAAACCAGTTAGATTTATATTACAATTGACGGGAGATAGAGAAATAAAAATAATTTAAGTTGATGAATTTGAATAAAATGTATTGTCCTTTATTCTGTACATGCTCAGTGGATAAACCAATTTGCAGCTCTGTAACAACTAGCAAAATAAGAAGTAAGGTCTGAATTCATAAAATTTGTTATGTTGACTGTATAGTACTTTCAAATGTCGACCCTAGCTTTTGAAAGCTAGATCATATTTTAGTTGGTACATTTGAGCAAATAAATATACAGAACTCAGCATTTCCTAGCAATTACCAATCTTCCTAGTATCATACATTTTCCACTGCTCCTGTGTTTTTCTGTCATTGAATAATATAATTACTATACTAGATGCTCTTTATTTTCTGTGAAGTTATTCTTCATCTCCTGCTTTGCATTGCAGTTGAAAATATGTTGATACCTTGAAAAATGCTCAATATAAAATGAATAAATACCAGCTAGCTGATTTTTAAGGATAAACAAAAATGTCTTCAATAGTATGATTTCAACCAGTGTGAATTAACCCATAATAATTATAAAAAAGTAACATGCTTTTATGATAAAGGACGTGAATAAGCAAATTAAAAATAGAAACAGAAAACTACAAAGTTAAATATTTAAGTGAAGTTTAATTCAGTTACTTCAACTAATAGTTCTATATATATATGTTTTTAATTTTAATAGTAATTGTTATACAAATTTTCTTGAAAATTTTAGTTTTCATAAATTGACAACTTGGCACATTTGTTCCTAGTCTGGAAACTCATGAGAGAAAGCTGGTTTATTAATACTGGAGAAAGGATTGGAGACTGGGGTGTCTCAAATCTGCTTCCCCTGATAAGGGAGCAGAATATTTTATGGATTCAAATACAGGAGAGTAGAGTGGCTATCATCACAATGGCACATTTTCAGAAGGATGAGTTTAGTGAAATAAGCATAGACGAAGGTAAGTTCAGTCTAGAAATACCACCACAATAGAAAATATACACAAGGGAGAGGCTAAGTGTAGAGTAACCATAAACAAGGGTCTAGTTTATGGTTAAATATGAAGATATTTATCAACCTTTTGGTATTTTATAACATAAAGGCACATATATAATGATTTTGTAATTATAATTATTTGTTAATTCTTAACTTTCATTTTAATGTTAGGTTATATAGGAAAGGACTACCTCAATCAAGACCCCGGTGTTTGCAGAAACCAAAGCAGGGCTAGATTTAAATTGCTGTGGCTCAATAGTTAGACTGTTATATCTAACATGCCCTTCTACCTGCCTTTCCAATCTTCTATGATACCTATTTTTTGTCTTTTATGGAACTAGCACACTTTAGCAACCACAATTTGTTTTCTACCAAACATTCTTGGCTCAAAACCAACTTTCTATACAAAAACATGGAAAAGAGAATGTTATCATCAAAAGTTGAACTTTGTGAATAAACCTTAAGGAAGGAAACATGGTAAATATACTGTAAAGAGAAATCAGGCTTCTTACAGCAAAAATATTTCCCATTAAAAAAACTGACACACATTTTATATTGTTGTAGACTGATACCATAATAAGTAGGCAATAAAGGGGAAGTGTCAACTGAGAGGCCTACAGCAGTAGCAATTTCCCTTCTCATAATGGATATACTGATGTTTCTGATTTGTTTTTCTAGCTGTAGCCTTGAAACTCTTCAAAAGACATGTGTCAGGGAAGTCACAGACACCTGCTATGTGACCATCACCCAGCCCTAACATACCCCTACCTCCTTCTCTTGAAAAGTCATGTACATCATGCTAAATGGCCATCTCCCAGTCCTTGCCTTCATCTCCCCCAAGCCCCACCCTACTGACTCCTCTTCTATTGTGCTGCTTCCATTCCACAACCTGGCAAAGACATTAAGTATAATGCAAATGCCTGGCCATAAGTTAAATCTGGAAACCAGAAACCAGGAACCAGGAACAAGCAGCTACAGATGCTAATCATAGCAGGAATCTTGAGTGGCAGGACCCCCTCCCCTCAAGGTGGGTAACTACTAGACTCAAACTGTACTGATTTCTCTCTTTTCCAGTGCCAAGTGGAGAGTGTGAAGCTGCTGTCCAACCCAGAGCAGTTTTGGCCACTCTGGGAGACTGACTGAGATGAGACTTATTCCCCTGCTCTTTTAATCTCTTTGTGCTGTGTAACTAACAAAGTGGTTATTTGCCTTTCTGCACTCTTTATCCTATGTAACTAATAAAGAAGTCATTTGCTGAAAGTTTTTGTTGTGTCCATGAGTCTATGTTCCCACAATGCACTGTTGTAGCAACTCTCTCTACAATGTTAGGAAGTTACAAGGAAGTTTAGAATTCAATGATAAGGAAATGTTTTTTGATGATTCAGTTAGATTATTTTGAGAGTTTTGAAGTAGAGATTTGTATATTCTGTTCATGCCTTGTTTTCCATAATTCCAGAGGACCTTGATGTGCAAGGTGCTTCAAGTTAGAATATGGAAAACATTGTGCACAATTCTGTACTCAAAATCTACATGTGAAATGGTGCCTGGATGTCTTAGATTGCCAGGCTGCTGTGACAAATACCAAACAAAAAGATGGTTTAACAAGAGAGATTTATTGGTTCATGTTTTAGAAGGCTAGAAGCCTAAAATCAAGGCATCAGCAAAACCGTGTTTTCTCCCTAAAATCTGTAGTGTTCTGGAGCTGACTTGTTACAACCTTTGGGGATCCTTGCCTTGTATCTCTTCGTCCTATGCCATGGCAATCTCTTGTGTCTGCTCATCTGGTTCTCTGCTGCTTTTCATCTTCTTCCTCTGTGGTCTTCTCTAATTGACTGAGTCTGAATTTCTTCTCCTTATAAAGGATACCAGTAATATGGATTAAGGCCCACCTTGATTGAACTGGGCCACACCTTAAGTAAAGATAACATCTTTAAAAGGCCCTGTTTACAAATGGGTTCACACCCACAGGTATGTGGACTGAGATTAAGAACAATCTTTTAGGGGGTACGTAATTCAATTTTACCACAACAGGCTTACTAAAGATTCCCTTAAATTCAGTTAATGTTATCTTTTTAACTATATTGGTTCAATGAAAAACAATCAATTATTTTACGGTCATAATATTTTCTTCCTTTTTGAATGTTGATGTCATTCTTTAAAATCTTTGCTGTATAGAAAGTGGAAGTGGTTCAAGTGATTGGGCTCCCATCTACCATATAGGAGGTCCAGGTTTCGATTCCCGGGGTCTCCAAGTGAAAGGCAAGCTGGACCTCATGGCGAGTTGGCCCAAGTGGTGAGGTGGCCCATGCAGAGTGCTGACGTGCACAGGGAGCTGACACAGCAAGAGGATGCAATGATAAAAGACAATAAGAGACTCAGCAGACCAGGAAGCTGAGGTGGCACAAGAGAGTGAGTGCCTCTCTCCACTCTGGAAGGTCCCATCATGGGTTCCCAGTGTCACCTAAAGAGAAGCAAGCAGACACAGAGAGAGCAGACAGTGAATGCAAAATGAGTGGTGGGGGGAGAAATAAATAAATCTTAATTTTTTTTGCTGTAGTTATTATTGTTGCACCTGGCTTTATCTTCCTGTTTTGTTTATTGAAATTTAGAAATTTAGAAAGGTCAAATCTTTTCTGAAAGAAATAAAACCAATATCTTTAGAGATATCAGTTATAAATCTATCTGTCAACTGGAAAAAGAAGTCAAAGGCTCAATGATTAACAAAGTTTTCTTCAATGTAAAAGGACTGCAATTCACATAAAAAATATAAAAATTCTTATTTTATCACGTCTCAAACAGATGTAACAAACATATGTAATTTACTTTTTTTCTAATATTTTGTGTAAGATTCTTTTCTTAAGATTTATTTTATTTATTTATTTATCCCCCACCCCTGCTGCTTGTGCTCGCCATGTCCATTTGCTGTGCATTTTTCTGTGTCTGCTTGTCTCCCCTTGTTGCATCATCTTGCTGTGCTAGCTTTCCACGCCACACGGGCCATCAGCTCTCTGCGTCACACAGGCCTGCTTGCCTTTACCAGGAGTGATCAGGAATCAAATGTGGGGCCTTGCATATGGTAGACGGGAGCCCAATTATTTGAGCCACATCCACTGCCCTAATTTACTTTTAGCTAGACATATGAAGTTTTTAAAATTCATTTTTTAAGGAGAAAAATGTAAATTTTTTTTCCATCAATAGACCCACATTAAAAGTTAAATGGACAATTTACCCTCACAATTATCATTTAGTTAACAGATTTCATTAAATCATCCTTTATTTTCTTTTGTTATCTCTTCCTCTTCCCTTAGTGATCCAGAATCTCTCTGAGATTTGACCTTAATTCCCCAATCTGCCCAGGAGTTGTTCAGTTTTAGATATACTACAAGAGTTTGCCTGTGATGACAAAACAATCTTTTTTAAAAATTTTAGTTCCTAGATTATTAATATACCTACTTAATTTCAGGACCACCAAATCTGTTGAATGAGACAAAAAATGTAAATAAGAATTTAAAAATGATGTGTACTTATTATATCTTTTACCATTGTTAGTCAATGTAATAACTTACATTTTTATTAGCTGACAGTATTTAACAATCTGAAAGACTTTTCCTTTCTGACTGTCATAGATCTTCTCTCATGTTACTTCATTTAGGGAAGTTATCAGGCAAAGATCTATATATTTTATCATTCATACTATTTCAATATCAAAAAATTTTTTTTGGTATCCTGCAGCTTTTCTTTAATTTCTTGCCTATTTATATTATTACATTTTATTTTTGTAGGAATTAAGATATTGTACAAGACTATAATATCAGCCCATAAATATTTTCCTGAATCCTGGAATACACTATGCATTTGAAAATGGTTTTGTAAATGGAATGGTAAGCAGTATATCAATAATGAAATCTCTTTTCACTGAGCCACTTTTTTGATACAAAATTTATTTTCTTCTTGCAACACAAAGGTCTGAATACAATTTAAGCTAGAGCCATGCAGTGAATCAAAATTCTGACAAAAGAAACCTATATTTATTATGGTTCTATTTTGGATTTTGAAACAAAAGCAAAAAAACAAAATGGCTTGAAACAAGCTGAAGAGAGTAAGTTAATTCAGAGATAAAATGGTGGATCCCAGTATTCATGATCCAGATTCATTTATATATATATATAGCCATACTCTACATGAGGTTTCCATTGCCTGGTCTATGTAAATCAAAGCATGATATATGTAGTCAAGCAAGTGGTAAGAGTAGAAAAGAGGAGGAATTATTCATTCCTTTCCTTTAAGATTAACGCTCTGAGGTAGCACCCATCACTTCCACTCACATCCTTAAGATATTGTATCTTGCTTATGACTAGCTGCAAAGGAGTCTGGGTAATGCAATCTTTAGCTTGGATCACATCTGTTTAGCTATGATCTGTGTTACTTTAAAGCAGAGGTTCTTAACAAGGGATTTGTGGGCTTCAGTTGAAATTCAAAAACACATTATTCTTGTGGGGACATATTGGTGTGGGTGTGATATATTTATTAAATAATACACAGTAAAGTGTGGACTGAATAAAAGGTCCATGGTTTTCACCTGATTGGCAAAAGGGTCTGTGGAACAAAAAAGGTTAAGAATCCTTGCTTTAAAGGAAAGAGAGGACATGATTCTTTGACTTCATGCATGAAGTTTATGTACATAATTACCCAAAGGAACACATTGCAGAAGGAAGCGTTCTCACACCTACCTATCACCAGGATATCTCCTATATTCTGCCCTGCTGAAGAGAATTTTACATGGAGAATCCAACTTTTCTAATCCTCTCTAACTTTCATTTCAGAATGAATTATTTCATTGCTTAGTGCTAACATACCTCTGGTATTAATGTAAATTTCTTTCTAATTAGAAAATTTCCTTGGAATTATTTTAGCATGTTTTGCTAAAGGTTTGGTCAAAAAGGCCCAGATGATGAATACTGTGTTTTGTTTTGATTTTCCATCATTGAGCTGTTAAGCATTCAGGCTTGAGCAAGAAGTATATATGGGCACCCTCTTTGCCAGCAGAGAAGCAAGTGCTTTAGATCTTTAATGATGACAGCTATAAGAGTAATAATAAATGATGCCATTCTTTATTCCTCTCAGAATCACTATCTGCTCAGATATCCTGACTTGGTCTATCTGCTATTAGGGCTTCAGGATTATAGGCCAATGGCAAAAAATCCAAATAAAAACAAAAATAAAAGATAAATAGCCATGTTCTCTATAAGTCAGCAAACTGAACTTTCTAAAACCTCTTTCTATCAAGCTACCTACATCTTTTTTTGAATAGATAATTGCTGCATTTACTGTGTCATTCTTTTTTTATTAGGAATGGTAACATGTTTTTTGAACTCTCTCATATTTTTTTATGATTCTTGCTGTTTTGGTTACTAATCTGGTTACTAATAACATATGTTTTGAATGGTCCAACCCAAATCTGATTTTTTTCAATAAGCTGTATTGTTTTTAGTTACAATACTGTGAAATTTTGAGAAATTAATATGTTATACGAAAATGGAAACACCACTATACGGTATGTTTGGGAAATATGAGTATTTCACTACAGTTAGAATATTTGCTTTTCATTTTCATATTAATTAAACTAATTCACATGTCATGGTCTTAGCCATGTAGAAAATGGGTTAAGGAAAAACAAAATTGGATGTAAAAAGTTGGGATGTCTATATAGTACAAGTCAGTTTATAGAGGAGTAAGAGTGAAATGTCTAAGGTCAATTCGGCCCAAGAGGTTTTGCTTTTTATTTTATTTTTTATTTTTTAAAATTTTTAATCATTTTTTTTT
>PVKH010012576.1:0-17215 GCA_004027955.1 Chaetophractus vellerosus
GAAGACTTTGCTAGCAAAGGCAGGTTTGGCTGCTCTTTGAAGGATGCCTGGCAAATTATTAGAAGCAGTAGGATGCTTGAGACATCCTAAGACTTACATAATAATACAAAAACAGTCAAGACTCTTTTTGGACCCCAGAAAACATTCCAGTTTGGCTAAACTTCATGGTGCATATAGTTGTTGAGGTAAGTTGGAAGCAAATATGGAAACACTGCATCACCCACTGTGGTAGATTGAATTATGGGCGAAACATAGACATTTTCTTAACTTAATCTGTATGACTATGGATGGGAACCTATTATAAATAGGGCCTCTTGGAGATGTTTTTAGTGAAGATGTGACCTAACTGAATGAAGGTAGATCTTAATACATAATACTGGAGGCCTTATAAAGAGAAGAAACCAGAAGTCTGAAGTTGGAGAAGGCAACAAGGAGAAGCAGGAAGTTAGCATATACTGGAAAAGCAGAAAGAGAGAATTTGCCATGTGACAGGAGGGAGAGATATAAACCGAGGAACTCCAAGTATTTCTGGCAGCCAGCACCAGAAAAATAAAAATTCTGGATAAAACAACCCTTACCTATATCTTGATTTTGGACTTCTAGCCTCAAAGCCATCAGCCAATACATTCCTATGGTGTAAGTTATCCCATTGTGTGTTATTTGCATAGCAGTCTGGCAAATAAGAGAAACTTCCTTATAGAGTCCATGCTATACCTGAGCAAGCCTGGGCAAACTATCATCTTGAATTATCAACTCCTATGAGTTGACAGCAAAGAACTGGGATAATCTGCTGAGAAGTATTCTGTGAGCAATTAGTGAAGTCTTCTGTGGTCACTGGAAGGAGTAGTGGTGTGGTTTCCTCAGGTGTTTGGCTAAGTGACCTCATGGGCCCGTCTACAGCCAAGATTCTATGATTCTGTGCACTTAGAAAAACCTGTTTTTGTTGAAGATAACATTTGTTTCTACATACTTACGGTTAGTTTCAATATTTTTTTTGTTTTTGTTTTTGAGAGTATAATAGCCATGCAGTTGGCTTGTTCTTGAATATCTAGAGTCATTGACTTCTGTTACAATAAGAAGGTAAAAGAAAGCCAAAAATATTTTTTTCAAAGCCAACCTGAGTTGAATGAACTATCTGAAAGGCATCTGTATTTTCCTTTTCCTCCAAGCTCAGTAAAAGTAGTATATGAACTAAAGATGTGAAGGAATTAATATACAGAAAACTATACAACACTGTTACAGGAAGTCAAAGAAGACTAAAATAAATGGAAGAATATTCCCTGTTCATGGATAGGAAGACTAAACATCATTAAGATATCTATCCTACACAAACTAATCTACAGATTTAATGCAATACCAATAAAAATCACCATAGCATTTTTTAATGAATTGGAAAAACTAACTAAAAAATTTATTTGGAAGGATAAGAGGCCCTGAATCACAAAGGACATATTGAAAAAGAAAAATGATTTTGGAGGTATCACACTACCTGACTATAAAACATACTACAAAGCTACAGTGGTCAAAACTGCATGGTATTGGCACAAGGAGAGACATACCAACCAATGGAACTGAAATGAGAGTTCTGATATAGATCCTTGCAAATACAGTCATCTGATATTCGACAAGGCCACCAAGCCCACTCAGTTGGGAGAGAATGGTGCTTGGAGACCTGGATATCCATATCCAAAGGAATGAGAGAGGAACAGCATCTCACACTGTATACAAAAATAAACTCAAGATGGATCAAAGATCTAAATATAGAAACAAGACCATAAATACCTTGGAAGATAATGTAGGAAAACATCTACAGGACCTTGTAATATGAAATGGTTTCATGTACTTCACACCCAAAGCATGAGCAGTAAAAGAAAAAAATAGAAATGGGATTGCCTCAAAATTAAAAACTTTTGCACCTCAAAGGACATTATCAAGAAAGCAAAAAGGCAGCCTAGCCAATGGGTGAAAATATTTGGCAACCATATAAGTGATAGGAGCCTAATATCCTGCATGTACAATGAACTTCTATACCTCGAAATAAATAAATAAAATAAATAAAAAGACAAACAACCCATTTTAAAAATGGGCAAAAGACCTGAAAAGACACTTCAAGGAAGAAATACAAATGGCTAAAAAGCACATGGAAAGATGCTCAACATCACTAGCTATTGGGGAAATGCAAATCAAAACTACAATAAGATGCCCTCTTACACCCATTAGAATGGCAGCTATTTAAAAAAGCAGTGGACTGTAAGTGTTGGAGAGGATGTGGAGAAATGGGATGTAGAATGGTCCAGCCATTGTGGAGGACAGTTTGGTGGTTCCTCAAAAAACTAACTATAGAATTGCCATATGATCCAGCAATTCCACCCAGAAGAATTGAAAGCAAAAAGCAAAAACACAATCAGATATACACACACCAATGTTCATAGTGGCATTATTCACTATTGCCAAAAGTTGGAATCAACCCAGCTGCTCATCAACAGATGGATAAACAAAATGTGGTACATACGTACAATGGAATATTACTCAGCTGTAAGAAGGAAGAAAGTGCTAACACATGGGATAATATGGATAAATCTTGAGGACCTTATATTGAGTGAGGCAGGCCAAGCATTGAAGGATGAATCGTATACAACCTCACTGATATGAATTAAACAAATTGAGCAGACACAGAGAGCTATTCTCTGGAAGATAGGTTTACAAGAAATAGAAAGTGAGAGGAAGGTTGTAAGCCAACACCCATATGGTCGTAATCTATGGTAAGGTGAAAGAGTGTAGTTGCATATTGAAGAGATATGACAGTAGGGTAGTGATATTGGGTTGGGTGGTGCAGGGTTGACAGGTGGGTGGATTTGTAAGGGTTGGTTGGAAGATCCAGGGTACTGGGGGGAAGGTTGGGAGAAGGACCAGGTGAACACTGGGTATTTGCAGGTGTGTGGTTGAAAATACAAAGTTGGGAATGCTTTTATGGCAATATGACAAGGAAGGGTTACTGGTTTAGGATGTTGGATGGTGGGGGGGGGCATTTGGGACAGGGCAAACCTGGAGCAGACTTCTAGGGAGTGTGTGAGTGATCATTCTGTCATAATGTGTGGTATTAGTGGGTGGAGACCCACATAATGAGTGGGAAGGAGTTGGACTCCCATCCTCAGGAGAACCAATTTGTTCACAAATAGACGGTCGGGAGTCTCTTGAGAGCATGGGCGGTTCCTAATAGGGGAGGGAAAACCACTGTGTCAAGACCTCAGTCTTGTTGCATATAACTATGATGTTCGTCATCCAAGGAGTAAAGCCAGGGGTTCACCATGGGCCCCGAGGGGAAGGGGAGGGAGGAATAGAATAGATCAAACAGGGAATATTTAGTGGGCAGTAGAAGTGTTCTGTGTGATCTTACAATGATGGACACAAGACATGGTAAACATCATCAAAATTTATAAAAGTGTATGGTCTCTAATGTAAACCATAATGTGAACAATTGACCATGTTTAGTAGCTATGTTTCACTATTTTATATCAGTTATAACAAAGGTACTCTCCACATATATTAAGGTATTAATAAGGTGAGGGGGAGGAAATGGGGAGGATGTTGGGAATATGTGAATCTCCTGTATTCTGTGTGACTTTGCTGTGACCTAAAACTTGTTTGAAAACAAAATGAAAAATACTGAGACACTGGGGAATGAGTGGGGGAAGATGCCACGGTACAGACAGGGCACCAGATATTGTGGTGATGAAAGGCAAAATGAAAAAAAAATTTTTTTAATATTTTTCATTTTTTTAAATATCCCAATCTTTTAAATTTATTTTTAGTTTTAAAAATTTATTATGTATTCTATCTTTTATATGTAAACTTATTTTTTCATTTTCCTATTAATTGTATTCAGCTATTGTAATGGCTTCATTTTTGAAGAGGCTTTGGAAGTGAAGAAGGGTTACAACTGGGGTGAGGGAGGATCATGGATGTGGGGTGTCAGGGTGGGGGATGCATGGGAAGAAGTTCACCTGAGTATACATACAAGGTATGTAAAAATGTTCAAATGTTCATGGGACATTGTCACAGTGGGTGGAGACTCACACAGTAACTGAGAGAATACTGAATTCCCATTCTGGAGGGCTCTGCCATATTCTCTAAGGGAGCAGCAACAGTCCCCCAAGTGCAGGGGCAGTGACTGGTGAAGGAGGATGATCCACTGATGGGCCCTTGAAATTGATGACTAGTCTTATGAGCCTTTGCTCTTGAAATTGAAACTTAGCCTATTGTTATGTGGGTGCCTAAGGGTTGCCTCCTGAGAGCCTTCTTGTTGCTCAAATGTGGCCTCTCTCTAAGACAAACTCAGCATATGAATGCATTCCCTTCCCCCCAGTGTAAGAAATGACTCCTGCGGATGAGCCTCACTGGTACCAAGGGATTACTACCAAGCACTGACTAGCAATGCAACTGGAAAAAGACCTCAAATAAGCGAGGGAAAAGGTAATGACAAATGAGTTTATATGTCTAAGAGACTTCAAAGTGAGTCGAGAGGTCATCCCAGAGGTAACGCTTATGCACATCTCAGCAGGATCTCATAGACTGCCAAAGTGGATACTACCCCAAATAGTGGAGCTTCTGAGGGCTCTGGAGACACCCAGGTCCTATGGTCAGGATGGATAGCTCCAGAGTTTGGTGCCTTGCCAGTGGGTACTACTTTGGAGTTTGTGCTCCTGAGAGTGATAGAGTTGGACTCAATTATATCTTCCCTGCACATGGCTCATCTGTCCCTTCTACTTAAACCTATATTTGGTGCTGGAGTTTGTAGATGTACATTCAGAGACTCGAGTCTTTGGAATGTATGTGCCAGCTGGGGCTGGAACCTCAGTGGAGTTGCAATATCTACTCTACCAGTCATTGGACTCACCCAGGACAACTGGTGGGGAGATGATGATGGACAATTGCCGTCACCGGGAATGGAGAAAGTCTGCAGCTGCAGGCCGGAGAGTCCCATCCATCTTCCCCATGGGATATAAGAACTCTCTCAATTGGAGGTGGAGTGGATGTCACCATCCTAGAATCCTTGGGAGTCGGGGAAGAGCTATGGACTAGAGTAGATTTACTGGTATTGTACTATAAACATATTGTGATTCTCTCAGTGGAAGAAATTACAATATTGATGTGGAGCCAGTGGCCACTGGAGGCTCTAGGGGCAGGGAAAGGGAAAAACAGTTGTGATACGGGGGCATTTTTGGGACTTGGGAATTGTCCTGAGTGATGGTGCAATGACAGATATAGACTATGTTATATCATCATATAAAATGCAGAACTGTGTGGGAGAGAGTGTGGTCTATAATGTGAACTATGGTCCATGCTTAATCGCAAAGCCCCAGGACGCGTGTATCAATTGCAATGAATATGCCATGCTAATGAAGGATGTTCATGTGGGAAGGTGTGGGAGGTATGGGGAGTACGGCATACGGGAATCCCTACATCGTTTGTGTAACATTTATGTAATCTAAATATCTTTTTAAAAATAAAAAAATTAAAATGTGAGGGGGAAAAAAAGGTAGTATATGCATTGCATTGTCTTTAGGAAGTAGTTCAGGAAGAGGAAAAGGGAATTATGTTGCCTAGTGATCACTCCATTATCCTACATGCCATTGAAAGCCACCAGGTCTGACACATACAGATCAGGACTCATCTTTTCTTAACTGGCAAAAAAAAAAAGTTAATTCCCAAACAAAAGATGTGTTGATTATGAAAGGTAGTTCTCTTCTTAGTTGCTGTTATATTTGCTAAAAGCTGCTCTGAGCAATAAAGCAGAAACAGGTTGGTATTTATACCAAAGGTCAGCTACTTTCGATCCTGGACTCCTCTCACATGGCAAGACACAATGGTGGCACCTGCCACACTGGGTCTCTGCCTTCTCCTGCAGGCCCACTTTCTTCCTGAGCTCAGCTGTGGGCAATCAGGCCCATGGATGGGCTCAATGCCCATCCAGTCATCTCTCTCCTCTCCTCCAGGCCTCTTTGCTAGTTCTGTATTGAGCTGTTCTGTCTGTGGCTTTTCCCTCTTCCAGGTTCTTTTCTGAGCTTCTGGGTTCCTTCTCTCCATTTCTGAGGACTTTTCTTTGTGTCTCTCTATATGTTTCTCCAGTTTATATGGACTCTAGCAAGAGGACCAAGACACACCCTGGGTCAGTGCTTCACTCAAAGTCCCCCCAACTGAATCCAATCCAATCAAAGGGTCCCAAACCCACAGCAATGGATTAGATTTAAGAACATGATCTTTTCTGCGATTCACAAAAACCTTCAGACTGTCACAGTTGCCCATAAATACAAGCAATTTTTTAGAAAATGGCCCAATTCTACAGGGATCAGAAATGTTAGAAAAAAAATGAAGCCAGAAAAATCAAAGACTGGATAAAATTGTGTGCATGGATATTATTTCATCCACACAAATTCAAAATAGCAATAAATAGCTTTTTGTTCTATTTTCCTCTAGTGGTATTTTCAAAAGTAAAATGTGAATTATAAAGTCTCTGTCCACCTAGAAGTCAAAATAATCATGGTATATCAAGGCACACCAGTGGAAAACTTCACTTAGTCCCACCCTTCCCCAGCCTCCTCCACCCTGTCCCCCACACTCACTTGCAGCTCCAGAAAACAGAACATTGGGCAATAAATACAATAAATACCTTAGAAAACTGATCAGGTGCCATAGATTAAAAGATTCCAGATGAATCCAATTGCCTGGATGCAGGAATCATGAACCTCACTTCCCTCAGGGCTCAGCTAAGTGGTTTGTTGTACAGATGCAGCTATCAGCTTAGAATGCTGCCTCCCAGCTTGATGTGGATAAGATGGCCCAGCTTGATGTGGATAAGATGGAAGATCTTGAACACTAAGTAATTTGTGTGTCTTCCCATTGACTCAAAACCTGCTGTTTATTTAACAACATGTACTGAACCTGCCCAATATGCTTGTCACTGGGCTGAGAAGATGTATCAGAAGGTGTCCTAATTTCAGGGAGTCCCCAGTGTAAGGCAGGAGATGGAAACCTGCTTCTATGAAAGCCCAGTACAATGTGAGACTGGTCACCACTGTGCCTGGACAGACCTCTGGAGCAGGAAAGGCCAGTGCTGGGCAAGATGTTTGAAAAGTCAATGTTCAGACCCCTTGTGATAACCTGAAGTTCTTTTATGAATCCCAAAAAGAAAAATTTATAATTTTGAACTAATCTCTTCTTGTGGGTATGAGACACTTTTGATTGAACTATGTCAGTGAGGTGTGACTCAGGTTGAGTCTCAATAGGTCTGAGAAAACAGAGACACTGAAAGAGTGACAGCACAGAGAAAGGAAGCTGTCCTATTTGATCTGGCCATGTGAGAGAAAGGAATCCAGGTTTGCCCACAGCTGAGTTCAATGAGAGAAGCCCCAAGAGACTCATGAAGCCAAGGCCCAGGGAGAGATGACTGTTTGCCACAGCTGAGTTCAAGGAGAAAGCAGAGCGAGACTGGCAGACCTGTGGTCTTGCCCATGTGGCAGGATGCCAGGATCACCAGTAGCTGACTTTGGTGAGAGAGCATCTCTGACGGTGCCTTGATGTGGACATTTCACTGCCTCCGAACTGCAAGCTTTTATCCTAATATATTTCCCATTATAAAGGCCAACCCATTTCTGATGCTTTCTATCAGCAGCACTGTAGCAAACTAAGACATCACTGAACATAAAATCAGTAGGGTGGTCTTCTTTAAAAGTCATTTCCATAGAATATCCTCCACATCTAATTTTAGGGATCCACATTTCATCCAAATGATTACACTGTCTTGAAATATTTTAAATTATACACACATGCATATTTACATGTGCATATATATTTACAGTGTGTGTGTTTTTAATGAAGAAGGGAATTGTTTAAGAATATAAAGTAAAAACAATCTTTCCAGGACAATAACTATATGTACACACACAAACACACACACACACAAACAGTATGACCCCAATGACAAATTTCTAGCACAAACACTTATGACCAAGCTGTATATTTTCCCTCCCCCCAAATTTCTAGGTATAGTTGACTCAGCCTTGTCACTGCACTACAGTCTGTGGAGGTCCTAAATCCTGCCACAAGATTCCGGCAGATTCCTTTGGCCTCCTCAGTTTAGGCTCCTTGACACAATGTTTATCCTACTTCCATTGAACTGGATTTAGAAATTAATACTTCACAGCAACCAAAAATACCCATTTCCACAATTCAACAAATGCCTATCCCTGGGTCAAGCAGCTTTCCTTCCCAGAAGATGCACTTGCCAGAGAACACCCAGCCCTGTCACCCCATGTACACCCAAAGGGGAATTCTGCTGCCCTGATGCCAGCTGCTAATTCCATTTTTTTTAAATTTCAACCCACCACACGCTAAAATGGTAACTAGACTTGCAGAACTTTGGGACTGTGGGCATTATTTTTTCCTTGTAGTTTTCTGTATTTTCCAAATTCCTTGTTTGTTTTTTTTACTAAAATAAGAAAAATAAAAGAAAAATGGTGTATTTTAAGGCACTCCGTTTTGAGAAGGGGTGTGGGAGAACCTCTGTGGGGAGGACAGGAGGCCGCAAAGCATGCCCCCCTAGGGGTAGCCTATTAAAGCCTACCTAGCCAAGGCTCCCCCTAGTGTCCCCTTTTCTCAGCCTCCTCCCTGCTGGCTTGTCCCTGCTGAGGACCCAGTGCCTGAGAACTTGCTTCCTGGTTTGGCCTTTGGCCTCGTCCCATTCTGGATGGACAAGTCACTGCCAGGAAGTAGGCCTTGGCGGTCAGGAAAGGGCAGGCAGGAGAATTAATGTGGAGCTTACTTCCCATAAACTGCTTCTACCCATTTGTGTGCTTCTGCTCTAACACGAATACTCATTGTCTCCTTTTCCCCTCTCTCTCTCTTCATCTTTTATTGAATTGTTCCCCCTCTTTCTTCTCTTTATAGACTTGACTGGCTTCTTCTGATTGTTCAGTCCATAATGGCAAGAAGACATGGTTACTGACAGCTCCAGAGTTTAAGGTAACACGCAAGGGAGACTGAAAAATCATTGCTCCAGTGTGGGTCAGGGGCCCTCACCCCTGGCCCACCTGGATCTTCCCTATGGTGTTGTGAACATGAATGGAGAGAAGGAGCCATTTCCATGAAGATGGTGAAGGAAACATAGACAGCCTGTGTCTGTTACATCTGAGAAATTGCATAAACCAAGCAAAGCCTCGCTTGGCTGATGACTCAAGTTACAATTTTTTGCACGCAATTTTTTTTTACTTCTTTTCAGGCACATAATTATTTTCAAATTAGCCTTGAGTGAGAGCCAGAGTCTATGGGGGAGATTCTTATTTCTCTCCTAAGATTTTACAGCCAGATCTGAATATACCTCCAGACTCATCTCTGCCACTTTCCCATGCCCACTTGTGTTCACGCCACACAGAATGTCTTCCTCTCCCACATCGATGGGACATATTGATGGGACTTATATTAACATTTACCTAAAATTCTAATTTAACTGGGGAATGTATATTTTTGTTTTCTAAATATGGCAGTCCTACCCAGATGACACTCTGCTTTCAAAACCCCCGACTTGTCAACCATTCCTTCAATTAGGATGACTTCCACCAATCCCCTTCCCTTGGCAAACTCACCTGTCAGGAGCTACCCCAAATGCCATTTTCTCTGTAAACATTCCCTATTTTCTGCATGTATTTAGGCCATCCTGCAAGACTTTGCTCAACTCTCTATTAAAGCACTACCCACAGCGAACTGGCATTCACAGTGGGTCTCCTCCACTGACCATGAGCTCTTCAAGGGCGTTAGTAAGTTTTCTGTATCTTTGTATGCCCATGTCTGGTATGCAGTAGATACGTAAATGTTTGTAGAAAGACTGGATTAATGATTTCTCTAAATGAACTTTGCTATCATCCATTAACTGCCATTGACTCCTATTACCCCTCTGTTGTTCACTCTCCACAATGACTCATTTCCTTATAACAGTATTTTTCAAATTTCAGGTCATACTTTAGTAAGTATAAAAAAATCAATTAAGTGAGTAAAACCTGGCATGAAATGGAATAAATGGAAGTAGAGTAGAGAGAGGTGGAGTGGAGTGAAATGGAAACTAGAGGGCAGCTCACACAGCAAGGCTAAGTCTTGTTTTGTTAAATAGTATGAAAGCCACTGTTTTAAACCACAGCTTTGCATACCACCTGCCCTGTTAAGCACTTCAAGATTCTCTGTGATTCTCTGCTACTATTTATTGTGATTTCCTGGTACTCCCTGCAAAAACCTTCATTGGTTCCCAATTTCTAACAGGACTAACTCCAACTTCCTTAGCCTGACATTCAAGGTCTTCCATTATCTGGCCCTAAATTATGCTTAGCCTTTTCTTCCCACAACTAACTTCATTGCACAAACCACCCTGAAAAATGGTCTGCTCCTTGCCCATCCCACCACTTGAGGGTTAAAGACAGGTACTTTGCTTCATAAACTTTGTTCACATTCTCCCATGACACTCCACTATTCCTGCCACCTCTAATGGCCTTTTCTCCACTTTGCTTCCTTAAGGTCCACACATATTTAAAGCCCAACTAGTGTTTGTATGACCTTGGGCTTACCACTTCCCTTCAGGTCCTTGTTGACAGAAAGGGGATTGTTGAAAAGCTCTCTAAGAGGAGCACCCAGCTCTAAAACACACATTCAATGCTTCTAAGTTCCACTGTCCAGAGTTTTCTCCTTCCAGCTACTCTAACACTTAAGACTTCTTAACCCCCTTCAACACTGGTCCTGAAATATACCTTTCCATGTACATTCAAAGCATGTGAGAAAGCTTTAGAAAGACAAAAAAGGGAAGGCTTATTTGGATTGTCTGTTTATTTCTACAGAACAATCACCACCTTCCCAGAAACTTGGAAGCAAAGAGCCAGAAGGGCTCCAAGGGAAGCATACCAATCCTCCAGGGTACTTGTAGTCAGGGAGTGGCAGCACTTAAGGCTTCAGCTCATGATCTTCATGGCCCACATTCATCCATCAGTCTTTCATGAATTGCTCTAAAGTGCCTCTCTAACTTTAGAATGAGACATTTTTTTTCTGAGCAAGTTTTCACATACCACAGGTTTGAAGAAGGGAATGTGGTATTTTCCACCCATTACCTGCTCTTCCAGGTCTTTCAATTTCCTTCCAACAATAGGCAGAATGAGCTGACTCCCAGGATCCATTCATGCACACTGGAATCATTGTACTCTTGGTCTTGGAAGATTTCTGGGGCAGCATAAAGGGAAGTGCCTCATTACCAGAGGTTGCTGAAGCCACTGTCTACAATCTTGATGTTCAGATCAGTACTCAAAATCAGATTTTCTGCCTTTAGCTCTCTGAGTACAATACATTTCTGGTGGCAGTACTGCATAGCAGACACAATCTAGTGGAATTTAGCTTGGTCTTCCTTTTCTTTCTTCCTTCTATGAGCCACTAGGTAACCAAACATCTCTCCTCCACTAATGTACTCCATGACAAGGTAGAGTGCTGTCTCAATCTTTATGACTTCAAACAATTTAACTATGTTGGGATGATTCAAAGCCTTTGTTATTCTTACTTCACAGGACAGACAGTCTGGAGGCTGGAAAAGCCCTTTAGAATCTTATCAATACGCATGTTCCTGATGCTTGGAGAAGTGTGGATTCTGGCAAGCAGAGATACAAGCACTAGCTTCAGAGCCATTTTCACTGGGAAAAGTTATGCTGAAACAACCGATAAAGAAAGTTACAATGATTTATAACAGAATAGTAAAACAAAGGGGTGAGTCAAGAACTTGTCTCAGCACGGTAGAGACCTTTAAACTGTTAAGAAATGGAAGGAATAAAATGGGCATTGATGGGGTTAAAACAAAAGACTTAAGGTGGCACTCTCAGAAGTTGGGTGGACAGGTGGGAGACCCTGCTGGTCCCTCCACATTGAAGTAAAACTGCTTTATTCACCCCAGTTTGGAGGAATTTGGAAAGTCACAAGGCAAAGATGACAGTGAGAAACCTGACTTCCAATCACCTGGGGTGATGTTCCTGAATGTAATCACAATAGGATGGAGGACAGGGTCTGGGTCTCTTGGAGACCCAAGGGCATATGCATATGTGTGGCTAAAGCGGTCATACGATAGAGTAGATGTGTTTCTTGACCTAGAAGCCCCATGTACTCATTGCAAAACCTGTTAGTGGAATCCTAATGGGACTGGGAGGATATAGTAAAACAATGTCTGATAGGACTGAGGTGAAAGTTTGGATGAAAATTGAGATGTTTGAACAGGTTTTATGCAAACTGGTTGCTTCTCTTTTACTTGAAAACATTATAGGAATGGAATCTATGCCTGATTGGGGAACACTTACTTTACCTGGTATTTAAAACCAAAGCCTTTTGATGAAGTTAACAGAATGGGGCTAAAGGTCTATTGAGAAAATGTAGGAATGCAATGGTTAAGGGGGTTAAGGTGAAAATTTGGATGATAATGAGATTGTTTGAGCAAACTTTACAGGAAGTGGTTGTATCTCCTTTCCTTGATGCGTTGTGTGGCTGGTTAATGTGCCTGACTGGGGAATGCTTCTAAAATCTTGCATTGTAAATTAAAAGGCATATAAATCCACCCTTCTGGCCATATTGACTGGACATGCCAAATGGCAATCAACAAGGTTGCCTGACACCACACAGGTCATTAATTTCAAAGAGAATGGACTAGAACCTAGAGTGATGATATGCGCAAATTCTCTGTATAGTACCCCTGGGTGGAGAGTAGACTGGAGCCTATGGCAAAAGCCTGTTTTCAATATCTGAGAATACTGGAATTTTGGAATAGAAAATTTCCATTTGAGAGACAAGTTTCTTGCTGTTGGACACTAACTGACACTGTCTTTGTGATTGAAGGACACAAAATAATCTTCAAACCTGAAGCACCCACAATGTTTTAGGCAATGAAAGGCAGTGCCCATAAGCATTCTATAATAAAATGGAAAATGATTTCTGCAGGAACATTCTACTGGGAAACTATAAGGAGGCACACAATAGCAGGGAGACTTTTCCCCTCGGCTAACTTTAGAAATTCCAGATGCTATTGCCACTTGAGCAATGTCCTATGAACATTCTCTATTGGCCAAACAAGAGCTGCTTGGTTTATACATGGCAATTCCAAGGTGTATGGAGAACATCCTGTTTGGGAGGCTGCCACTCTGAAGTAGGTAAATAAAAATATGGTGGGTTGAACTGCATCCAGTTTGCCCCTTTGGGTATTTTTACTGACTCATGTGGCCTGACCATATGGTCAGGCAGAAGAAAAATGGAAAACTTGACTAAGAAAGGGATGGCTGGTAATACAGCTTCTTTGGAATGCTATGTTGATGCAGTTTTGAGACCTTGGCAATTCAGTTCCCCTTTGTGAGCATCTGATTAACTTCATACCCCAGCCACTTCCCTTAAGGACTCTCACACTATACACCTGTCCTAGTCGCTCTGGGTCAGCCTCCACGGCCTGGAGCCTGCAAAATTATTCAAATTAGCCAATCGACAGGGAGTCCATGAAACCTAGCTAACCCCAAGTTGCTTGCTGTACTTATACTACCTTCTAAGGCTTCAGTTGTGATTACCCTCTTTCCAGGGGCAGTTAACATTCTGTGTGATGTTGAAGGGCAGCCTTCTCACATTTGGAGTTGTAATAAAGGCTTCTGCCTTTTGTTCATTTGAATGACTATGTTCCGCCATCTAAACACCTAATATCTTATAGTTAAAAAACAATTGCCACTGCAAACAGGATGGCTGGCCATGACCACTGACTCTTGGAGAGCTTCTTAGGGGAACTGGTTCCAGACCATCAAGAAAGTGACTTGGGACAGAATTGCCCTGGGCTTTAGGTGGTGTCTGCTGTTGTGTTTGTTGGTGATTGGCCACATTCTCCTTATGCAAATTTCCTTAATGTCAGGATACTCAAAATGAACAGTGCTAATTCATCAAACTCTGGGTATTATATACCAGCCGAGGAAAGGGTACATCTTAGGGAAATAGGAGTGATAGGTCACTTGAGCTGACTTCCTGGGGTAGAGCGCTCTGGTTTGTTTCCAGCCATAGCCTATGCTTGGTGGAATCCTATTCCAGGGAACTGTCATTTCTTCAGCCATGGGTGTTTCTTATTATTTGGGGCAGAACCCTGGTTTGTCCCTGTGTCTTGGGCTCGTGGAGGAAGTTGTTGGGTTTTCGGTTCACCCACGGTAGAGAAACGGCATCTCGGTCTCTTCTCGATGTTGCTCTGGTGGGGTAATGGCCTCATTCATCTTTGTTGCCACATCCCTCCCTCCTTTCATGGTTAATTTCATGATCTCCAGATTCTCAGAGCAGATCACACCCTTGGAGGCCAGTGGCTCAATATTTGATGCTTTGAAAGGGACAAGAGAATGTACACTTCAATCTTTCATCTCCCCAAAGACCAGCTAATGTGACTCAATTACTGAAACAATGTAAATCCCCAGCTAAAGTGAGTGGGCACTGTTAAGAGCAGCTGCAAATCACCATACTAAGGAATTGACACTTCATTCTGTAGGGCCACCTGCCTTGTCTCATGGGGGAGGCAGTGGTAGCTCTGTTGGGTACAAATCCCAAAAGCAGCTGCCTATGAGGAGGGCCACCCTGAGGTTTTTTCCCTCCATCCTCAGCCAGGTCGGAACCATTGGTAACTGACCAGAAATTGAATTGAATCGCTGCAGTTTTACCAGATTAGAAATACAGAGCATGTAAGAGACCAAATGATATTGTCCAAAAAGATAATGAACAAAGGGGCCAATTGGCAATTACATCTATTTACCATAGGTTCGTAGCTACTTCTTATTGCTGTCAAAATGAGACAGTTAGCTGGTTTGTCAAGAAATTCAAAATTGTATAATTTGTTAAAAGACCACACAACCTTATGGGCTCAGACCACCCATGATCATGAAGGGTCATAAGAAGATCATGCTCATGCCACAGTTAAAAAGAGAGGTGATTCAGAAACATATAAGGACCCTGCTTCCTCTAATGAGGTGTCATGACCCCATGATGCTCTGTCTCCATTACACTGGGTGTTTAAGGCCTGGAAGTCTGCCCACCTTCCATTGCTGTAAGAGCAGCTAAAGCTAAAGCTCCTTCGGAAACTTTGCAGGAGCTTCATATCTTGCTGTGTAAAATTGTTGCATCATTTTGCAGGAGAGGAAGCTATTACATCAGAGACAGCTCCTTCATCCTTTAATCTTGAGGAAATAATTCTTTTTTTACAAGGCAGCTCTATTCATTACTGAGCTGTCTTGCTCCCTTTAAAAATTCCCACTCACACAGTTAGAGAAGTGATGGTTTAGAGATGTTAGCTCATCATGAAGGAGCTGCCCTCCTAAATTTCCAAATTTTAACCACTAATAGGGGAAATTATAACAACTTCCAGTGAGATCCTCCCAGTCAGTTCACTGCCCTCTAACCTCCTCAGCTTACCTCTAAATTTCTACCATCTCAAAATCCTCAGGATGCCTTATATTGGCAACTGAGGCACCTATGTGTTCTAATTATTTAATTTCTGGGGAATCACCCCAACAATTACAAGATACTCTAAATTCCATTAGTATGCCCCAATCTCAGAGATGTTCCCAACCACAACCGCTATGAATTCCTGGTACTCTGACCCTATCAGCTCCAGCCCAAACTCCTTACCCTGATTTATGCCAAAGGCAACCATCTCAGACACCACCAGATGAATTTGGCGTGTTCCCTGGACCTCTGCCAACTGCAAGGAGACAATCTCCCCTAAATTGCTTTAGTGGTCCCCTGGGGTCTTCACAATTCCCAACATTTCCTGGCTCTCTCTTAGATGCCAGAGCCCAAATAATAGTATTTATCAGAGAGCTCTCTAAATATAAGTGATCTCCTTTCAATTTACAAGGAGTTACTGGTTCTAAAGTTCCAAGCCACTAATTAAATTAGATGTCACAATGGGGACAATTCCCATGATTACTGCTCCCTTAAACTCATGGTGATCTACTGATAGGAATAAATCAATAGACCATGCCAGGTGGACTACTACTGATAGAACTATCCTGGCTAAAATAGGTAACATTCCAAAATACTGGTTAAAAAGAAATAAGATAAGGGCTATGGTACATCTTACCAGATTTATTGAAGGAAGGGGTTATAATCCCCACATTTTTTCCTTTTAATAGTCCAATTTTGCGTGTATTTGAGGCAGATAAAAATGAATAGAGGCTCACCATTGGTTATTAAATTGTAAATGCTGTGATCTCTTCCATCCAAGCACTAATATCAAATATTTTTTCAGATGACTGAGGACATTCAAAGGGCCCCCAGGAAATATTTTGCTGTTATTAATCCAGCCAATATATTTTATTCTATTTCCATCAGTGGCCTCACAAGTACAATTTGCCTTCTCCTTTGAAGGTACCCGCTATACTTTCAGATGCTTGCCGATTGGATATTTAAATGGCCTGGTGTCCCATCACCTTTGTCACCAAGACCTAGACAATATACACACTGCTGGACTCTTTGTGTTTTAGTGGCAACATCTTTCTCATTTGTTGACTCTATTAAGACCATCTATCAAATTACCTGTGAATCCTCCACCTTTATGTGGGATTCTCAACAAGAAAAAGGCATGGATCTTGCCTCTTTGGTCATCCAGTAGATCTTGCTCTTGGTACTGCCAGGGTGTAACTTTCAAATACAGGCCTTGGCCACTGAAGATGAGAGCACAATACTAAATGGCTGCTCATGTGATTTTGCATTCACCAGGTGACCATTGCAACTACTCAGTATATACCCTGAGTGTCAGATCCTTACTGCATACTGGGCACTCCTAGAGAGAGAAGCTATCACAGGGACCCATCCTTTCTCTCTGCATCCTTTGATGCCTATCAAGTTGTGGGTTAAGGACATATTACCTCAGTGGTTCAGCATGGATCACTGTTAAAATGAAAATGGCTCATTCTGGACAGGGCTAAACCTGACACTAAAGGTCTTTACCTATTGCAGGAGGATGTGGCTTCTCCCATCCTAAGCCCTTTTCCCACTGAGGACAAAGCAATGGTGCCCCCATTGCAAAGTGCGGAGCCCCTTAAGACAAACTGTCTGAGAAGGAAAGGAATTTGGTACATATTTATGAAGTTAACTGAAAGGCAGCCAACCCCACCTGGTCATCCTCAAATGGGATGGCATCCAT
>PVKH010012577.1:0-17215 GCA_004027955.1 Chaetophractus vellerosus
GGCTTCCGCGCTTCGCAGGCAGTAGCTCTGCTTTTTCACGGGTGACTTTGCCATGCCCGTGGGGGCTCGGCCCTGCCCGTGGTGGCTCTTTGCCTTGCCCACACCGGCTTTGCCCTGCCCACGGCGGCTTGCCTTTCTCAAGGCCATCTGCCCGCGCAGAGAGGTCCCCGGGAACCGAACCCGGGGCCTCCCATGTGGTACCCCAGGGCGCTCTTTACCCACTGAGCTATCTAGCCGGGCCCTCTAACCTCCTCTTGAACAATACAAACCCCTTATTTCACTTTAATCCCAGTCTCTACCTCCCATTTTACAGGTGTGTTGTCAAGCATTTTAGCTCCATCTTGTTTTTTTAATCTCCCAAATTATAATTCTTTTTGTTTTATCTAATCAAGCTTATTTGAGACATACCTATGATACCTGATTTTTTTCTTACTATTTCTTCTTACACAGCAGACTGTTCAGGGACCATCTTCCTTTTTGCTGTAGGACATGGATTTAGTTTCCTGGGCTGCTAGGGTAAATACCACGAAATGGGTCAGGTTAAACAATGGGAATTTGTTCACTCGCAGTTCTAATGCCGGAAGATGCCCAAATTGAGGCATCACCAAGGCGATGCTGTCTCCCCGAAGACTGTGGCATTCTGGGGCTGGCTTCGGGGATCCTTGGCTCCTCTGTCATGTGGCAAGGCACATGGCAGCCTGTCCTGGTCTCTGCCTTCTCTTCCAGGTTCCAGTTCAGCTTCTTGCTTCCTGTGACTCTTTCTCTGTCTGAATTTCATTCTGCTTATAAAGGACTCCAATAATACGATTAAGACACTTCCTAACTGTGGCGGGTCACACCTTAACTGAAGCAGCCTCGTCAAAAGGTCCGACTTACAATGGGTTTATACCCTCAGGACTGGGTTAGATTTAAGGACGATTTTCAGGGGTACATAGAGCTTCAAACCATCACAGACGTGTCTTAGAAGTTCTCTTACTGAGGGTCCACTACTGGTAAGAGGTTTTCTTTGTCTGAAAATATATTATATTGCATTCATTCTTGAATAATATTTTTAAAAGAGACATAATTCTACTTCAAGAGTAATGTTCTCTCAGCACTTTGTACCATCTTCTCACTCCCATTTTTCCTATTAGGAAGGTTTTTTTTAAATTTCAATATAATTATGGATGCTTTTTCTTTTCTAATTCCTTTTTTTATAAATATATTTTTATTACAGAAGTTGTGAATTTACAAAACAATAATGCACATGTGTAGAATTCCCATACACCACTCTATCAACATACCACACTGTGGTGGAACCTTTGTTACACATGAGATAATCTCACCAGACTATTACCACTAACCATGGTCCATAGTGTACATTTGGCACACATTTTCCATACGTCCCCATTATCAACACAGTACATCTTTGGCATAGATGCATGAATATTACATTATTACTGTTAATGACAGTCCATAGGTCACTCCAGTTGTATTTTTCCCATGCTTCTCCCCATTCCCACCACCCTGCAATACTGATATACATCTGCTCTAGCTCAAAAAGGACACTCTTGCATCTGTACCATCAACCACAATTCTCATCCACCTCTGGGTTTACTGTGTCACATCGCTGGTCAAGTGATTTTTGACAAGCCATCAAACCTACCAGGTCGGGCAGAACAGTTCATTCAACAAATGGTGCTGGAAGAACTGGATATCCATAACCAAAAGAAGGAAAGAGAACCCCTATCTCACACCTTATATAAAAATTAACTCAAAATGGATCAAAGACCTAAATATAAAAGCAAGAACCATAAAGCTTCCAGAAGAAAATGTAGGAAAACATCTTCAAGACCTGGTGGTAGGTGGTGGATTCTAATTCCTTTTAAGATTTCTTTGTCTCTGGCAGTCTACAGTTTAACAACAATGAACCCAAGTATTATTTCCTTTTTATTTTGCCTCCTTGGGATTTCTTGTGCCTTCTGAATCTGATGATTTATATCTACCTTCAATTCAGAAAATGCTTTGCCTTTTGAAATTTTGAATATTGCCCCTGTTCCACTATCTTCTTCTAGAACTTTGTTTAGACAATTGGTAGAACTTTCCATTCTATTCTCGGTGTCACTTAATCTATCCTCATGTTTTCTATTTCTCTGATGCTTTATGACTTTTAACACTCATATTTTCTAGTTCACTGGCCCCTCTTCAGCTCTAGCCAATCTGCTGCTTAATCTATTCAAGTTTTTTGTTTTCTTTTTTCGTTAAACTTTTTAATTTTGCAATAATTTCAAATTTACAAAACAGTTGCAAAAGTAACACAAAACAGAGAAATTTAACATACCCTCCTCCCCAGATCCAGCAATTTTAACATTTTGCTGCTTTTGCTGTATCATTTGTTCTATTTTCTAAACACTTGAGAGTAGGTTGTATACATCATGCTCCTTGAACACTTAATATTTCCATGTACATTTCCTAAAAACAATGAAATTCACTTATGGAACTACCTTAAATGAAGTTAGCAAGTTCAAGAAATTTAACATTGATATAAAGCTTACCGTATATATTCCTATTTTTTCATATGTCACAATAATGTCTTTTTGAGCCTTTTCCTCTCCATTATTTGATCCAGGCCAGGATCATGTATTGCATTTAATTGCTATTGTCCCTTAGTTGCTTTTTTTTTAAATTGTGGAAACATATATACAATATAAACTTTATCTCAACTAATCCCCAACATACCATTCAATGGGATTAATCACATTCACAATGTAGCACTACCCTCACCACCCTCCATTACCAAACTTTCCCATCACCCCAGCAGAAACCCTCTGTACCCATCACGTATTACCTCGCCACCCCCCTTCTCACATCCCCCCTAACCTGTCCTCTACTTTGTCTCTTTGAGTTTACATATTCTAGCTGTTTCGTATCAGTGAAGTCATAATGTCTATCCCTTTGTGTCTGGCTTATTTCACTCAACATGATGTTTTCAAGGTTCAGCCATGTAGTGGCATGTATCAGAACTTCATTCCTTTTTAAGACTGAATACTATTCAATTGTATGGCTATCCCACATTTTGTTTATCCATTCATCTGCTTAAGGACACTTGGGTTGTTTCTGCCTTTTGGCTATTGTGAATATTGCTGCTATAAACATTGGTGTACAAATATCTGAGTTCTTGCTTTCAGTTCTTTGGGGTATAAACCTAGAAATGGTATTTGCCAGGTCATATAGTAATTTTATGTTACCATAAAATGAACACTATCTAGACTGGCATGAGACTTCTGTTTTTAAACAGAAAATGCCAAAATGTCAATAGCACAATATTCACTCTGGCCGATTTATAGAGAACAACTCAGAGAAGGGCAAAAGTGGAAGAAGGAAATCAAAGTTATTTTAGTGCTTTGCATGCAAGAGTTTAGGATTTTTTTTAAAAAAGATAAGCCATATCTTCTCTCTAGATCCCTGTTTATTTCTTTTTTCATTGAATTAAAATTTTTCACTCTAAGGTTTTCACCATAAATAAGGGTTTTGAAACTGTTTTGTTTGTATATTGTGCTTCTATTTGATACAGGGTCTGATTAAATGGTTTCTCTATCTCAGGAATTTTTTTTTCTGGTGTGTTTTCATCGGTGTTTCTGATACATTTATCCTGGTCTCCTCTTCAGTAATATCAACTCTCTTTAAGTTGTATCCCTGTTTTAAGTCTTCTGTGTCTCCCATCTTCTCTCACAATTTTCAGGACTGGATTTTTGCCTTATATTTCAGAAGGGTATTTTCCATTTGTATTACTGATTCAGTTCTACTGTAGTGCCAATCCCCTTTTATTATTGCTAATGCAGTTTTTTGTTTTATTTTTTTTAAAGATTTATTTATTTTATTACATATCTCCCCTTCCCCCCTGCTGCGGCGACGCGCCGAGACTGGTCACTGCGCAGGCGCAGCTTTCCCCGCTTGTGGGCGGCTTCTGCTCCCGTTCACGGCCGGCTTTCAGTTCGCGGGTGGCTGGCTGCGCTCCATTAGCGGGCTACCTGCCCTGCCCGTGGCGGCTTTTGCCCTGTCCGTGGCAGTTTTTTGCCCTGCCCACGGCGGCTCTGGCCCGCCCATGGCGGCTTGGCCTTCTCAAGGCGGTCTGCCCGCTAGGAGAGGTCCCCGGGAGCCAAACCCGGGGCCTCCCATGTGGTATGCCGGTGCCCTATCCACTGGGCTATCAAGCCGGCCCCGCTAATGCAGTTTTATATTCCATATTGGCCTTATTAATTTCCTTATATTTGGTCTTTATGTAAGTCAGCTCCCTTTTCATTTCATTCTATTTTCTCATCTCATCTTTCATTGCTTATTTTACTGAGATGTTTTCTTGAATTTTACTCACAATTTAAAATTTAATTGTTTCCTATTCTAAATTTCTTCTCAAAGATTATTTTGGCTCTCATGTACTACATTATCATATTTTTATTGCAGAACCTTTCATGGATTATTTGAGATTTATGATTTGGTTTAGTTGTTTGTTGTTTTATAATACTTGACTGACCATAGTTCTGTCCAGATTTCACCAAATCCATTTGGATGGAAGGATTTGTGTCTTCTCACTGTTCACTTGGAAATAGAGTCCCTTTGTTGATATTTAGGTGGATGGAGTGATACACATTTATATTACCTAATCACTGAGCCATTTACCTCCAGGGCCATGGAAAACATCAAATTTGTGCAATGTCTTTACTGGGTGAGAGCTCAGTGTTCCATCTCCACAGACATGGGATGGTCAGCCTGTCCTCCTTCCTGGTGCTGCAGTGACCACAATGGTGAAGACCCCTTCCCCAACGCCACAGATCAGCCATCTCCAATGAATGGTATTATGCCCCCCAAATCCCCAGTATCTCAGAGTTATTTGGATACAGAGTCATTACAGATGAAATTAGGTAAGTTAAAATGAAGTCAAGCTGGATAGTGTAAACCCTTAATCCAGTAGGACTGGTGCACTTATCGATAAGAGGAAATCTGGACACAGACAGAGAGACAGAGAAGAAAGCCATATAATGGAAGCAGGGATTGAGTCACACCGCAAGCCAAAGCATGCAGGGATTGCTGGCAAGTCGTTGCCAGAGGAAGCATGACCCTGCTGACCTTGACTTGGGGCTGCTAGCCTGCAAAACTGTAAGACAATATATTTCTGTTGTTTTCAGCCACCCAGTTTGTGGTACTTTGTGATGGAAATCCTAGGAAACTGAGAAACTATCTCTGTTAATGAATTTCTACCTGGGGAAGCCAGACTTGTCTTTGGGATGCCCAAATAGGTAATTCCTGGTACTTTAAATCCACTCATGCAAAAACTACTGCGACCTTTATCTATGGCTCACACTTATTTCCAGGTCTTGCCCCTCAGAATCAGGGGGAATGAGTTGTATTTTACAGTGATCCCTTCTTCTTACATCTCTGGTCTCTGCACTGCTTTTTGGAGAATGGGAGTTGGGAGTCAGCCCTAGATGTCTGCCTTCAGACTGGCCTCATCTTCACCACATTGAGCCAAAGTTGGTGTTAACCTTCCCTAATTTCTCTTCTGATACAATTTACCCATATTGTTGAGAATATCTTTGAGGTTCTCCCTGAGCTTTCAGCTGTAGTCTAGGCTAAATTATGAGACCTTCCAGATGCCCCATGTCTCTATAACATCTCTGCTTGGTAATCATGGGGTAGGGAGGAGCAAGCCCATTCTGTGCTCTGTACCTCCTCCCCTCAACCTAGCATATCTAATCCACTACGGCCATGAGGACCATCCATCCCCAAGGTAGATACTCCCAAAAGTTACCACTATGAAGAAGTATGAAGGGAGGTGTCCCATAGCAGGCAGGAATGTGGCACAAGAACTTTGGACCTTAAAGAACATGCCAGCCTCAGGATGTGCTTATAGGGACACCAAAATATTTTAGAGCAAAAGTTGCAAATATCAGTGTCTACAGCACTAGGGTGAGACTGGGTCAGTGGCAAATTGAAGAGAGAAACCTATCTAAAGGGGCTGCAACTGAACAGCTTCAGAAGAACACTACCTTCTACAGGCAGAGGCTCAAAGCTAAGTGAATTCTTCAAGAGGTGCCAGAGGTCAAATTATTTTCTGAAATCTCTCAATTTTCAAATGTTGGCAAAATTTAAAAAAATATATATGTTGGTCAAAAACTCATCTGCAGGTCAGATTTGGCATGTGGGCTGCCAATTTGCCACCTTTGTTTTGGTACCTGGGTCCCCAACCATTTTTGTAATATCTCATGGTGTGACCGCCAAAAGCAAGGCCACCATCGTCGTGATGAATGAGCATTCCGAAAGCTGATAAACTGAAGAAAAGGGATGCAGGAACAGCAGACTCCCGAACGAGGATTTGTGTGTGGCTGGAAGCTGGAAGCTTCAAGAAGCTGAGGCTTCCGGAGGAGTCTCACCTTCCCTGCAGATCTTACCCATCAGCACCCTATCCTTGTCCTTGAGGGGTGACTGTGAGGCTTCAAAGGAGCACTAGAGCTGTTCTGCAATGTTTTAGATGGATTTCAGCGTTTATCACATTAAGTTTAGAAAGGGCAAGGGTCACCAGGTCAGGTGTTAATGCTTCCTACAATGATACCATACTGCAAGGCACTCTCCTTGGCAGCAGGGATAGAGGTAGCGCAAAAGTATTACAGTCTTTCTACAGAAAAGACTGTGATATACTTAGGGAGGTTTTCTTAAAGAGAATTAAAATGCCAGAACATGTACACAATATATATTTTTATGTTGTGGCAAATGAATATTAAGATTTTGGGGGGTTAATACAAAATACCCCTTTCTTCCCCTACAGAGTTTGGATGCACTTGAGAGACAGATAAATGGTGATAAAAATAATAGCTTTCTTAAAGATAAAAAGGTGGTAATACGTAGATAGATGTTCTTGCTAGTACCCTCCAGAATAGACTAATTTACCGACTGAGTCACTGACTCAAGTGAACAGCTATGGGCAGCATCTGTGGAGACAAAGCCCACCCCCTAAGCTTAACAGGTAGAGGAGAAAGAGAGTAGGCCATCCAGCATGATTTGAGTATGCTCAATTTCTTCTCCCAAACTCAGCAACCAGAGGAGAAATGACTGATAGGTGGAAAGCAGCTAAATGTATTCTCATTTTTTAAACAAGAACAGTAGAGAATTTGTGTACCCCCAACGAGAATCCGAGGAGGAAAGAACCATTTCAGCCTGAGGTGAGTTGGGGAAGCCTCAGATCACAACAAGAATTTGAGCTGATTCTCAGGGAATGGGTATCTTTTTAATATGAATGTATAGCATTCTTGGGAGGGAGAAGACACAGAAGCAGGAAGTCCAAGGGATATAAAAGGGATAGTTTAGCTGGGGCAGAAAGAAGTCTTTGTAGAAAACACTGGAAAGATTGTGAAGGGCCTTGGATGGCAGGCTAAGGACTTCCAAATTTGTCCTGTAGATAATGGGAGCTCCTAAATGTTTTAACAGAAAATGACACAATTCAGGAAGAATTTGAAGACGGTGCCATTTGTTTTTTGTTTTGTTTGTTTTTTTTTTAATTTATTACATATCCCCCCCCCTTTCTCCTTGTTCTTGCTGTGTTCATTCTTGCATTCTTCTGTGTCTGCTTGTCCCCCCACCCCCGTGCGGTGACCCGCCAAGTCAGCTCACCGCACAGCAGCCTGCCTGCTCGCGGGGGCTTGCCCTGCCCGCAGTGGCTTTGCCCTATCTGCGGCAGCTTGCCCTGACTGTGGCGGCTTGCCTTCTCAAGGTGGTCTGCCCGCTCGAGGAGGCCCCAGGAACCAAACCCAGGGCTTCCTATGTGGTAAACTGGCGCCCTACCAAGTGGGCTACAGCCGGCCCCAAGACAGTGCCATTTGAAAATCTTCTGCAGTGATTCAGGAGAGGGCAGAGCTGGGGTAGTTCAGTAGGAATGTGAAAAAGGGAAAGATTAGAACAACAGTTTGAAGAAATAATTAGCAGAGCTTACTGACTGGCTAACTACGAGAAATAAATAAGAAAAATAAGAAACGTTAACCCTTCTCCCACACATACTTTTTTTTTGCTTTATGCAAATTAGCATTCTTCCTAATTTCTCTTAGAAAGAAAAAAATCCCTCCTGTTCCCGTGTTATTTATATTGCAATTTTATTTAGTCATTATAGTTAAAAATCTATGTACCTGCTTCTTAGTAAATTGTAAGCTTCTTAAAGCATCTAGAATTGTTAAGTACCTTGTAGTTTGATGGGCTGATGGGCCAGTTATGGCGGAACAACAAGACAGAATAGCAATGGTCCTGAAAAATGTGAAATCTCCAGACCAAGCTTCCACTGCCAAACCCCAGGACTTATTCCATGTGAGAAAATAAACCTTGCATGGTTAAGGCATGGGTGTTGGTGAGCTTCTAATACATACAACTAAATCTAATAGTAACTTATATAGCCCTTATGTTCTTAATTATTGAAAAAATAGAAGCATTTTACTACCTCCTATAGAGATTTACTGGATGTTGTTTATCTTTTTTATTTTAATTTTAAATTTTATTGTGATAACATATATACAACATAAAATTTCCCATTTTAACCTTTTTTTTCAGTGTGTAATTCAGTGGTAGTAATTACACCATCATCCATCACCAAAATGAAGTTTATCTTTTGATATGGAAAATTTGGTGAGCCAATAAGGGCTAGCACACGCTCTGAAACTAGTTTAAACTTCAAGAAAGTGATTGTTTTCTTCAGCCACTGGGCAAAAGCTTCAGGTTTAGAAGATTTAAATATTGTATGTAAAGGATGTCTTCAGAAGCTTTGGAAACCTCTCCTCCAAACATCCTGTCAACAGCTCTCAAGGAATCTACAGAGTTGACTAGGAGATTACAAGGCACTTCCGCAAACTTCCGGAAAGTTCCTCCCTCAGCTTTCATGATCTCTTCTTGGGACTTCTAAGTTTATTGCTGTTAACGTGTTTTGCTAAATCTGAAAATCACGCTGTTTTTTACTTTCATTTTTTTATGATGGTAAAATACACAAAATATTTTAATTGTTTTTAAGTGTACAATTCTGTGACATTCAGTACATTGACAATCCTGTTTAACTTTCACCACTACATATTTCCAGAACATTTTTATCATCCCACATCATTAAGCAATAACTTCCCATTTCCTCCTTTGCCCAGTCCCTGGTAAATACTATTCTTTCTATCTCTGTGAATTTGCATATTTCTAAATAGTTCATGTAGAGAAATCATACGCTATTTGTCCTTCTATGTCTGCCTTTTTTCATTCAACATGATGTCTTCAAGTTTCATCTATGTTGTAGCATAGTATCAGCACTTTATTCCTTTTTATGGATGAAAATTATTCCATTGTGTGTATATTGCATATTTTGTTTATCCATTCATTTGTGGATGCACACCTGGGTTCTTCCACCTTTTGGCTATTGTGCATAATACCACTGTGAACACTTGTGTTTTCAGTTCTTTGGGGTATATGCCGAGAATGAGAATTGTGGGATCATATTAGTAATTCTATATGCTTTTAATTGCTAACACCTCCAAGGCTGTTTTTCCCCTTTCATTTCACCCCCAAAATACAGGGTCCCTGGAAAAGGCATGCCCATAATATTAAAAATAACTAGTGTTTTAGTTTTCTAAAGGCCGTCAATGCAAAATACCAGAAATAGGTTGGTTTTTACCATGGGAAATTTTTTTTAAAGATCTATTTATTTCTCACCCCCACCCCCATTGTTTGCACCTGCACTCTGCTCTCCATGTTTGTCCGTTGTATGCTCTCTGTGTCTGCTCATCTTCTTTTTAGGAGGCACTAGGAACCGAACCCAGGACCACCCATGTGGGAGGGAGACGCCCAATCACTTGAGCCACCTCTGCTCCCTGCTTGTTGTGTCTCCCATTGTGTTTCCTTGTTGTGTCTCCACATCATCTCGTTGTGTCATCTTGTTGCGTCAGCTCATTATCTTGCTTATCTTCTTTTGGAGGCACCAGGAACCGAACCCCGGACCTCCAATGTGGTAGGCAGCCGCCCAAGTGCTTGAGCCACATCCACTTCCCCATCATGGGAATTTATTAGGGTAAAAGCTTACAGTTCTGAGGCTGTGAAAATGTCCAAATCAAGGCATAATCACCAAAGGTCAGCTGCTGGCAATCCTGGACTCCTGCCATGTGGCAAGGCAAAATGACAGCTGGTTGCTGCCTCCTCCTCCAGGCTCACTTGCTCCCTGAGCCCAGCTGTGGGTGATCAGGCAAATGGCTCATCTCTCCCTGGGCCTTGTCTTCTTCAGCTTTGAGCTGCTCTGCTGATTCCAGCCTCTGCGGCTGTTGACTATCCTGGAGTCCTCTCTCACATGGCAGGGTAAAATGGCAGCCCTCTTTCTCTGTGTGGCTCTGCTTTCAGTCCTCAGTTTATATAAGACTCCAGTAAAAGGATTAGAACGCCCCCTGGCTGCCGCAATCCAATCAAAGGCCCTTAAGTAAAGCGATAGAATCAAAAGTGCTCAGATCAGAATGTCCCTTACCTAAATCTAACCAAAAGATCCCACATACAATAGCTTACTCACACAGGAATGGGTTAGCTTAAGAACATAATTTTCTGGGGTCCACAAAAGACTCAAACCAGGACAACTAGAAACCTTAAGTGACCACAGAAATAATGACCTTAGCAATTATGCCAGAATCATGAATTGTTTGTGAAAGGAGATTCTATAGAAGGAACCATCTACATTTTTTTCCTCAACCAGTTAAAGCAGGCATGTATGTCTATTAAAAACATTTAGAACAAACAACAAAAAAGACCAGTACAACCAATTTAAAAAGGCATGAACGCAACCACCATTTTTTAAAAATTTCCACCATTTTAATTAATTAAACTAAATGGTCTAAGGAGTGTTATGAACTATATACTCTGATCATCTGAACTTAGGATATGGGTGGTTATATGCTATAAAAATTGACAATCCACTAAGACATTTCACAGAAAACACCTATTGAGGATATTAAGTTGTTTTGTTTTTTTCCCCTTACTCCTTGAGCATCCTGCTGAGTGAACTCAGTAGCTTTGAGATAAAATGTCCATTCTGAAGTCTTCAAATCCATTTAATAGGGCATCGTGACAACATTTAGCCACCCCCCTCCCGCTTCTTTTCCACCTCAAACTATTTTGATTCATTTGTGAGAAATGTTCTTTTGCCAATTGAAAAACCCTTTTGTGGCAGCTCTGCCAGTCACTAATCTCCCCTCTGACACATTCATTCAACCAGATTAAATCCTATATTGACATTTGTATCTTAGGGGAAAAGAGGTTAAGCACCGGGAGGATGAGCACCTCCTCTGGGCTGCCAAATCCTGGGCAGCATCTGAATGAGCCGCGAGGGGCTCATTTTGTGGGGGAACCTCCGAGAACTCAGGGGGACTCTGATCATATCCAGGGGCCCCCACTCCCTACCTAGTCAGCGGAGCAGAAGTAGTTTGATGCTATCTACAGGCTTCGGTAACAGCCTAATTAGAATTCTTTTGAGCCTGCAGAAATCATTTTCTGGTACCATCTTCTCAAGGGCATCTGTCCAATATCTCTACTGGACTTGGTTTTCTCGGACATAAAATATCCACCACTGTAGTCCGCAGAATGTTCTGCCCACTTCCAGAGCTCACATTATCTCTCTTAGACACTTGCCTTAAGACAATAGAGAAGGTAAAAATACTCTTCCTACCAGAACTATGCTAGGTGATTTATTTAGCTAGGGCCCCATCTTCACCCCAATAATTCTACAAGAGACAAGGTTTATAACCGCATGTCTTCGGAGTACATATATATTCAGCGATATATGGGATGACTGCATACCTAATATAGCCTTGTCAGGAAAACAAACACTTGTTTCTCTTCTTTCAGTAAGAAAGAAAAAAGATAAATTGAATTTTGAATTGCTATATAGGAAAATAAATGTTTGCGATATAAAAGTGGGAATTTGAAATGACTGAAGGAATTGATTGAAAAGCAAGGTGAGAAAAAGTCAAAGCTCAATTTGCCAACAAGGGAAATTTTAAAATTTATATCCAATTCTCTTAATATCGGCTTTCATTGCCCACCTTTCTTCATCACTGATACATTAACCCCCTTTATGTTTCTTACCAAATTAAAAAAAAAACCAAAACTATTACACAGAGGGGGTGTGATCCTGCTAGCCTTCTAGTGTTTGCTGAGCCCTGATGTTTCTTTTTCTACCTAATTAAGAATATTCTATGGGAAATAATGGACTGCAATAAGATGGAGCCATTTAGCCCCTATGCCTTATTAATAATTTGCCACATTCTGTTGCTCTAGGAATATGTTAATTTCGTCTCAGTTGCTGAAGGGGTACAAGTTTGCTAACAGACTCCTAACACAGATCCTCTTTTATATCTTTCTGCACTGTTACTTACCTGTTCTTCTTCCTTTACAGAAGCGACACTTCAAACCATGGGGCTACACAGCAGTGTCACACGTTTTTGAAAATGGATTTAGATGACTATTGAAATGTTCATTTTCAATTACTTGAATAAGGAAAGACATGACTAATGGCTTCCCCGCTTTTTAGTTAAATCAAGGGTAGTCAGTTTTACTTAAATTTACAGCTGTTTATGATTTGAGCCTATTTTGAACCCATCACCTTGCAAGCTGGTTTCACTACCTATTAAAAGCCTTGAATAACCTTATATTCAAGCGGGATGTGCCAACTACCTATGCTCCCAGGCTCCTAGGTTCCTCTCTGCTAACCACCTTTGAGTTGCACTGATTGCCAAGCTCCATTAAGTAACTTATTATTATGTAAATTTTATAGCAGCCTGCATTAGCTATTCATCACTATCACTGCCAACTCCATAGAGCAGTTGGAAACATGGTGATGTATAGAAAACTAACAGTAGTCGATGTCAGAAAGAGAACTTAGGCTTCAACATTTAGTTCCCAAATTCAATCTATGTTAGGTTGCCCTGAGAGTATAACATTGATTTGGGGGTACAGATCAGAGGTCAAGGTCATCTTGGACTCTTAGAGTTGGAAGGGATATCGAATATCTGTTCAAACAATGTAGTTTACTACTGGGCCACTTAGCATAGTTTACCAAACTCATTGTCAAAATATAATTGTCAAAAAAGTAAGAACTTGTGTTAACAATGTATTCAGGGGCCAGCTGTAGCCCAATTGGTAGGGCGCCGGTTTACCACATACCTGGAGCGGGCAGACCGCCTTGAGAAGGCAAGCTACCGCGGGCAGGGCAAGTCCCCGCGAGCAGGCAGGCCGCCGTGCAGTGAGCTGACTCAGCGGGTCACCGCAGCGGGGGGAGACAAGCAGACACAGAAGAACGCAAGAATGAACACAGCAAGAACAAGCAGAAAGAGGGGGATATGTAATAAATAAAAAATAAATCTTTAAAAAAAATGTATTCAATTTATTAATGAGGAAACCATTAAAATGGTAAAGCTGATTAAAATGAGAATAAGAGGAACACAGATTATATTAGGTGAGAATTCTAAAATAAGTCTGCTGAATTAAAGAAAAACTGGTTAGTGTACCACAGAGCAATAAAAACATAACCCTTGGGTTTATCTATTATTATTAACAATTATTTGCATCTCTCCCTGAAAAGATCGACAAGTTAGGTTCTACTCAGGAGCAGACCCTTTAATTTTAGTACTAGCAAAGACAAGCACAGTTACACTCCCTGAAATTCTAAGGATCCAAAATGGCCCATATGCAATTTGCCTCCCTACAAATTAATAGACCCAGGGTATAGAAAGTTTGACTTAAAAATTTAAGAACAAGAAATCACTCTCACCGAACTGAAAGACAATGTCGTTAATTTAAAAATTATGAAAACATGGGAATGTAGAATGGTGCAGCCTCTAGGGAAAATAGTTTGGTAGTACCTCAAGAAGCTGAATATAGAACTGCTGTCTAATCCAGCAATCCCATCACTAGGAATATGTTCAGAAGACCTGAAAGCAAGGGCGCAAACTGACATTTGCACACCGATGTTCGTAGCAGCATTATTCACAATTGTCCATCAACTGATGAATGGATAAACAATATGTGGTATATACACACAATGGAACATGATCCAGCTGTAAGAAATGAAATCTGGATGCATATGACCGTGGATGAACCTAGAGGGTATTAAGTTGAGTGAAATAAGCCAGACACAAAAGGACAAATGTCGTATGGTCTCATAAATATGAACTAAATACAACGAGGAAACTCATGGAGGTGAACTTTAGAGTGAAGGTTACTAGGATATAGAATGCGGGTCGAGAATGGAAGCCGATGCTTAATGTACATAGAATTTCTAATAAGGTTTATAGTAAAAGTGTGGAAATGACTAGAGTTGATGGTAACACGTTATGGTGAGTATAACTAACACTGCTGATTTGTAAACGTGATTGTGGCTGAAAAGGGTAGTCTGTGGGAGGAAATGTCAATTGAAAGGAAACTAGAGAATAAGTTAGGGACTGTATAACAGTGATTTTGGTGGTGGATGAAGATTGTGGTTAACAATATAAATAGAATGCTCTTCTTTTACAAAGAGCTAAGAATATAAGAGTTAAGAGTTGGGGAAAATACAACTAATGTAATTTATGGACAAAATATTTGTAATATTTTTGCAGCAACGGCAAAGAAGATATATCAATTCTAAGGGACAATGGGCGATATAAGGGGGCATGGGTATTTTCCTTTTGGAGTAATGAAAACGTTCTAAAATTGACTGAGGGGATGACAGCACAACTCTGTGATGAAAATGAGAGCCACTGAGTGTACACTTTGAGTGGATTGTACAAAGCATGGGGCTGTATAACACAGGGAATCCAGTGGTGGAAGATGGACTGTGGTTAACAGAAAAAATATAAGAATGTTCTCTCATGAACTATAACAAATATATACTATTAATAAAGGGTGTTTATAAAAGTTTCACAACAAAGCAAGGTGTTGGTGGTGAGGTGATGAAAGGGAACCTTGTATGATGATACACATGTTTGTTTTGTAAGTTCACAACTTTTACTATATACTTATTGTTTATGTATGTTCATGTATGAATGATAAACTTCAATAAAATTTTAAATGAATAAAAAATTACAAAACCAAATCCAAAAACTTTGCAAATTTAAAGATTAAAACCAAAATACATTTTATATTCATCACCATTATGACTGCAAAATTAACAAAGCTGTTCTTAAACTCATAAACATGGCTTAAATTTTAACTCTTAACTGACTCTCTAACTTTGTATTGCAATTATATACACTAAATCTCTCATGTATATATAGCCACAAACCAGACTTTGTCCCTTGAATCTCTCCTAGATATTGATTTCTAAAGTGACTAAATTCCCAAACCCCATAAAAGTTACCTGGTGTTCATTTAGTTTTGGCTTTTTATATTCAGATTCCTCAGCCAACACCAGAAGTCTCTAACTACAGATCCGACCTGCATGGCCTGGGAATGAATGTATAGCACTTACCCCTCCCCTCTTTAGAGACCTTCAAAGAGAAAGTGCAAGCTGCTCATAGCCTGCTGGCAAGACAGTATGATCTGGGCCCTCTTGCCACTCCATCCTATTTTAGGCCCCCTGAACTCAAACCTGGGCTCCACCCACTGCACCTCCTTCAGTCCATCTAGTCAAGTCACCTCTCCACCAGGACGACTTAATCTGCCCTTCAGCTCATAGCCCAGGCAACATCTACTCATTCTTCAGACTTGGGCTTAGAAGCGAGCTGCCTTGGAAGCCTTCCCTGCACTCCCGAGGAGGCTGAATTAGATACCCCAAAGCACCTCGTTCTTCCCCTTTACAATTCCTGTTTGCTAATCAGCTGTAAGGTCGCTGGAAGTGGGAACATTGTCTACCACAGTTTGTCCTCTGTTGGGTTATGCCAAGCCAGGAGGGAACCCCCAGGCACTTAAGTCCTCAAGGCATTTCTTGCACTGATAATATGTACAAAAGGAAGCAACAAACAGCAAATGTCAGGATTATCAGGTACAGGCGGACCCCTTACTAGCCAACAATCTCACGGCTCATGGGCAAGTATACAACCTCCAGGCCCAGGGAGGAAAAGAGCAGGGTGATGTACCCCCAAATCATCTCCCATTGTATTGGCCTCTGTAACATCATCATAAGCTAGCATACAATTTTCAATAGGATCACCATGGAATTCCCTGACGCATTCCATGGGCATATTGGAAGCAGCCCCTCTGCAGGGTCTTGAATTCTTAAAGAGTATGACCAAGCAGCAGCCTTTGCAGGAGCCTTGTAAAGTTATATCAGGAGCCTTGTAAAGTTATATCATTCTATCTAGCCATCAATCTCTCTATTTATCCGTCTATCTGTCCATCAGGAAATTTAACATTGATATAAAGCATATAGTCCATATTCCAATTTTTTCATATATCCCAATAATGTCCTTTTGAGCCTTTTCTCCACCCATGCTACATCCCAATCAGGATCATGTATTGCATTTAATTATCGCCTCTTTAGTTTCTCTTTCTTTTTAAAATTGTGGGAACATATATGCAACATAAACTTTCCCATCTCAACCATTCATACCATTCACTGGGATTAATCACATTCACAATATCACCGTACCCTCCTCACCTTTCATTACTAAAATATTACCATCTCCCTAAACAGAAACCCTATTCTCATCATGTGTTAACACCCTATTCTCCTTGCCCTTCACCCCTGGCAAAGTGTACTCTAATTTTCTGTCTCCATGAGCTTGCAAATTCTCCAATATTTTCTTTGTAGTTACCATTTGGCTTAAATTTAACATCCCAAATCTCGTTTGCTTTGATACCAACTTAACTTCAATAGTATATACAAAGGATGTTCCTATACCCCTCTGTCCCCCCACTTTTAGGTAGTTCTTGTCACAAATTTCATCTTTAAATATTATGAGCCCCAAACCACTAATTTATCCTGACATTCTATGCATTTGTCTTTTAGATCCTGTAAGAAGTAAAAAGTGGAGTTTTGGTTTTGAGCAAGCCAAAAATGCAATAGAACTGGCATTTATATTTATCCTTGTCAGTATCCCCACTGGAGAGCTTTATTTCTTCGTGAGGCTTCAATCTACTGTCTAGTGTCCTTTGCTTTCTACCTGCAGAACTCTCTGTAACATTTCTTTTTTTTTTTTTTTTTTTTTTTTTTTTAAAGATTTATTTATTTTAGTACATATCTCCCCTTCCCCCCCGTTGCGGCGACGCGCCGAGA
>PVKH010012578.1:0-17213 GCA_004027955.1 Chaetophractus vellerosus
CGGGAACAGAGGAACCTGGAAGCCTAAACCCTGGAGATGTCGGCAGCCATCTTCCCCCAACACGTGGACTCTGGTATGGGAAGAAATTTATGCTTTGTGGCCTGGTAACTGTAAGCTTCTACCCCAAATAAATACCCTTTATAAAGACCGACCAATCTTTGGTATATTTCAAAAGGCACGCCTGTGGCTGACCAAAACAAGGCCTTACACCCAACTCATTCCACTTTTCCACAAGTCCTCATTTATCATTATATGGATGATATCCTTATAGGAACTCCCACAGAAAAGCTTTTAACTAAACTATACTAACATTTTAAAAATGAACTTACTTTAGCCAACCTTCAAATCACTCCTGAAAAAAGCCAATTAACTCAACCCTGGAAATATTTAGGCTATGTAATCTCTTCCAGAACAGGCAGACCACAAATGGTAAAATTAGATCCTTCCAATATTAAAACACTTAATGACTTGGAGCATTTTTAGGAACCATCAATTGGGTAAGAGCTAGGCTAAAATTCCCACCTGTCAATTACAATATTTTTTTAATACCCTGAAAGGCAATGCCGATCTCAACCTCCTAGAGAATTAACTCCCCAACCCCTAAAAGAAGTCAAGATCATTAACCATGCTATTCAACAAAGGCAATTAAGACACGGAGATCCTCAACATCCTATAAGATTGTCCCTGTTTCCCACCTCTCTCCCACTCACAGGACTAATAGGACAATGCTTCCACAATTAGGCTGTTTGGAGTGGATGTTTTTATCCAATTCTCCCCCAAAAACCATTATTCCTTAGATTCATAATTTAGCTCAAATTCTCTTCAAAGATCATCTCAGGTGCCAACAATTAACTGGCTTTGACCCTGATATTATGTACATTTGCATTTCCCAAGAACTTTTTCAACAAGCCCCCTTTTTTAAAATTTCAACTATTTCATTTTACTTTAAAATTTTTTTTAAAGATACTTTGATTACATAAATGTTATACAAAAATTATATGGATTCTCATATGCCCCACATCCCCCCCTCCCACAACCTCCCACAAAAACATCTTTCAGTAGTGTAGCACAACACTTGCAATGGATAAACACATCCTGGGGCTTTGCCACTTAGCATGGACCATAGTTGACATTGTAGACCACACTATCTCACCCACAGTTCTGCATGCTATATGATGATATAAAATGGCCTGTATCTGTCATTGTAATGTCACTCAGGACAATTCCCAGGTCCCAAAAAAACACATATTTTACAACTGCTTTTCTCTCTAGGCAAGATATTCCCATCCATATTCCCCTTGGGATGTACGTCCCCCCTCACTTGGAAGTGGAGTGGACATCATAATCCCAGATGCTTCAAGATTGGGGGAGAGCTATGGACCAGAGTAGACTTACTGGTATTCTGTTATAGACATATTGTGATTCAACTAATGGAAGAAATTACATTATTGTGGAGCCAGTGGCCACTGGACACTCTCGGGGGCAGGGAGAGGGAAAAGCAATTGTAATACGGGGGCTTTTTATGGACTTGGGAATTATCCTGAGTGACATTGCAGTGACAGATATAGGCCCTTTTACATCAGCATATAACAAGCCCTTTTTAATTCCACAGAGCTCCAAACTGCTTTCATAGATTTCCTAGTTCAAGTTATATTTTCTTTGCCTGCTGATAAATTACTTCAAATCCCTATTTTAAACCTCAAACCTTCTTCTATAGTCAGCCCTACTTCCCTCCCTAATGCAATCAATGTTTTCCTTGATGGTTCAGGAAAAACCTCCAAAGCTGCCATTACTTGGCATGCACAGTCTGACTGGCACCACACAGTTACTAAAAATCATAAATCCACCCCCCAAAAACAGAGTTAACCACCACCATTATGGTACTGAAACAATTTCCCTCTCAACCTATTAATATTATTTGTGATTCTGGTTATGTATTTAATACTCTCAAAAACATAGAACAAGTTTTCATAAAACCTTTGCCAAACTTAGAATTATAGTCCATCTTCATAACTCTACAATCCTTATTAGACAGATGTAAATACCTTATTTTTATTATCCACATATGCTCCCACATGGGGCTGCCAGGACACATTATTGAAGGGAATCAATGAGCTGATGCCTTAGTAGGAGCTACTTTAGCCATTCAACAAGCTCACCTTTCTCATTATTTTTATCACCAAAGTGCTAAATCTTTAGTCAAAGAATTTGATCTTGTCCATTCCCAAGCAAAACAAATCATACTAGCATGTCCCAATTTTCACTGTTATACTAACCCTAACTTACCTTCAGGTAACAACCCTAGGATCCTTCAGCCTAATGAAATATGGCAAACAGATATTACCCATTATATCCCACTCAACCACTTCTGTTATTTGCATGTGTCATGTGACACTTTCTCAGGATTCATTCATGCTACCCCTCTAACAGGAGAAATCACCAAACCTATTAAGTCTCACCTGCTAAAAACAATCAGTCATATTGGAAAGCCCCACACCCTAAAAACAGACAATGGCACTGGTTACAACTCTATGGCATTCAAAACCTTCACCCAACAGTGGCATATTACCCATAATACCAGCATTCCTTATAATCCTAAAGGACAAGCAATTATTGAAACAACTCATCAAACTTTAAAAAGCATTAGGAAACATAAAAGGGGAAAGTAGAGAAGTTGCTCCAAAAAATATAATTATGCTAGCCCTCTATACCCTCAACTCTCCAAACATGCCTGGAACATCAGCTATCTCAAGTTCAACTCCTCACTCAGCAAAATGTGTTTCAAACACTTAATGATAATTTACAATGGTTAAATCCTTATAACTGGTTTCATGGCCTAAATGTTAAAATTTAGACAATCTCTCCTATTGGAATAATTTGGTTTATTATTTTAATAGCCATTCTCAAGTTTATTTGCAGTGACCTCTTCCAAGCTCACAGCACTGAACAAAATATCATCACCTTGACCATAGCTTCATCCCTGCCCCAGCCTCTGGGTCTCTAGAAAAGAGAAGCTTCAGAGCTCTTTGACTTAAACATCTTTAATTCTTATTCCCTTTCTATCTCTCCATTTTCCCAACATTTCTCTGCTCCATGTTGCCTATAAACCTTATATTTTCACTGTATTACTCTGCATAGTAGTTGCCTTACATTTGACAAATATAATTTCAGATCCTGCATGTGTGCAACAAAAAGGAACTTTGTTTTATATGCTAAGTGTGGAAAAAAATCATTTCTTTTCTATTCTGCTTTGCCTGGCTCCCAAAAGAAAAAGTGCTGACTAGCCAATGATGGGTAAGATTCATCAGAGAAGGAACAACCTAAGACAGGCATGGTCTCTTAGGGATCTGCAAGTATTAATGAGGAGGCTTGCAGTGGCAAGCTTGCCCTATCCTTCCAAGGAAGGAGGTATTATTCCCTTCACAGTTTTATTCTCACACTCAGCTCAAACAAAAATCCTGTGGATCTGCTACAACCTTGTCTCAGCACCATCCTTGCCTGTTTGTATATATTTTAAGGGAGGGGAAAATGTGGGATTCTTCTGACTTCACTTCTAAGAAACAGTTTAGAGGCCTGCTCCCCCACTCATGCAGAGAAGTCAGCACTCTTGGTCTCTTTAGTTAATTAGTTAACCAAAATCTTTGCCTCCACCTTACCTTTTATGGAAGCCACTATATGTCATTATCTTTCTGCTTGGGTTGCTTGTGATGTTTTAATAACCCCTCAGGTACACACTGCCTACCTGCCCCTTTTCATGAATACCCTTGCCTTTATTGTGAAAAAAAATCCTAAAATCATCATGCTGGGGAGAGAAGAGCTCCTTTATCTGTTCTCCCACTCACCTCTCTCAACCACTGTGTTCAGAATAATTCTTTGCACTGTCATGGGATCTGCTGAACAGATCCCTGCAAGACATTGCAGGTCAGACTGAATGACCCAGTTCACTTTCTCTTTGACTGGGTGTTTTCTTTCTCTTTCTTGTGTTGTTTATTCTGGGGGGTCCTTGAGGGTCCTGTGCCTATGCTAGCCTCAGTTTCCCTCAAAAACAGTATCTTCTGACTTTACACTAGCATTTATTCACATGTACACATAGAATAAGTTCATCTTTCTCTTTCTCCCACTCTCTTTTTTTTCTGTTTTACAGTTTTGATTCTGTCAGATTATTGAGGGAAGAGAAGATATGCTGACCTAGGTTTTGCATTGAAAGCATAGCTTCTGGCTTCCCACAATATAAAATATGTGATTGGTGAGACAAGGATATTTTACTTATGCTTTTGTGGTTGTTTTTATCTGGTTGTTAGTTGTTTTTTGTCCTCTTCTCTTTTACTCATTCTTTCCTTGCTTTTTTTCCTCTCCTTGTTTTCAGGCTTCACAGCAAAGACTGGGAAAACTAGATTTCCAGAGTGAGCAGCACAGCATATCATCCAGAATGTTCAGTCCTCAAAAAAATAAAATACAAAATATACAAAGAGAAAGGGAAGTATGGCCCAGTTAGAGAAAAGTATTCAGTAGAAAATATTACAGATGAAAGGCAATCTCTAGAATTACTAATCAAAGCTCTTAGAACAACTCTCATAGATATTTTCAACTAAGGGAAAATATGGACAAAAACTAAAGTTCTAAAATTATGTATCATATTTCAACACACAACTTTCAGCAAAGTGTAGAATAACTAAACAGAATATCAATGAGTAAATAATAGACATGAACAACACTAAAAACCAAATAGTTTTACTGACATACATAGAACATTTTACCCAACAGCAACAGAATACATATTGAACATTGTCTAGGAAAGAGGGAGTCTATATTAATGTTAAATTATTGAAATCATAAGTAATCTCTTTGACTTGAATGGAATGAAGTTAGGAAATAATAATATAGTTAAAACTGGAGAATTTACAAATATATGTAAACTAAATGGTACACTCTTAAGCAATAGATTAAAGAAGACCTTACAAGGGTAATTAGAAAATATTCAGAGAAAAATAAAAACAAAGACACAACATACCAAAATGTATGGGATATTTATAAGTATGAATTCCTATATTAAAAAAGGAGAACTCAAATTACTAACATAGTTTACATCTTCAGGAACTAGAAAAACAAAGGGAAAGTAAACCAAAAGTTAACAGAAGAAAGAAGATAATTATTAGGACTTGACCTAAATGAAACAGAAAATAGAAAAATATTTGAGAGAAAAAACAAATAAATGATTGATACTGTAAAACATTAATAAAATTGATGAACATTTAGCTAGACTTGCAGAGAGAAATCTGCAAATAACTAAAATCAGAAAAGAAAATGATGATATCACTACTGACCTTACAAAATTTAAAGTATTAAAAGAGAATATTATGAACAATAATAAAATAAATTATGTGGAAGAAATGGAAATATGAATAGAAATACACAAATTACTTAAATTAATGCAAGGAGATACAGAAAACTCAACAAACCTTTAAAAATTACAGAAATTGAATCAATAATCAAAAAATGGTATGTTGTGTTGGTGAAGGAGTGTTGTATGTAATTTCTACACATGTATATGATTGTTTTTTAAGTTCACAACCTCTTTAATAAAAGCATATTAAAAAATAATATGGTGGGTTGGGATAAAAATACACCAAATATGAGATATGGGCAATAGTTAGTAATAGTATTTTTCCAAAAAATTTATTAGAGAAAATCTATAAAAGATTCACAGTACAATGTATTTAGTTGGGCAGAGCTTAGTTTGTCATTGTTGGGGAATAACTGCAGATATTTGGCTGTTTTGAGTTAATTCACACCACTGCACCACAACTCAATATGAAAAAATAATTTAACTTATTTATTATCTTCTGAAAATTATACATTGAAAATTTTGTTCATATTGTATTTATCAAGTATGATGAAAAACAGTAGAGATATATTATCTTATTATGTTAAGTTATTATTGCTATTATTAATTGGCAAAATGTGGAGTGTATGTTCATTGCACAGTAATATATGCCTTGTAACTTCATTTGGTTATTTATTGTAAATGAGTAAAAATATTAATTTAAGACATTGTATGTAATATTTATTTTGTTATTTCCTTGAAAATATAAATTTTGAAAGACTGTGGGATTTCTTGACAGAAATCTACCTTGATGCTGTGGAAGTAGTTTGAGGAATATTTTAGGAGTTTTGTTAGAATGTATAATGGTTATGAGCCATCCAAGCTTAAAGAAAAAAAAAAGGATGACCATGTTACAATCAGACTTCAGGGAAATGCTTTCCTAATTCCAACTTTATAAAATTAGTAGCAACATTTTGACAATGCTCTTGCATAATTTGTAACAAATATTTCACAACCCTGCAAGGTGTTGATGGAGGGCTGAGGTATTAGACCCCTGTATTATGATATGCATGTTTATTTTTAAGTTCACAACTTTCACTATAGACTTAATGATTATGGATGTTCATGTATGAATGATATAAATCAATAATATATATATAAAACTTCCACCAAATAAATGTTTGGGACCAGATAGCTTCAATGTTGCATTATACAAAACATTAAAGAAGAATTAACAACAACATTTTTCAAAATATTCAAATGAATTCACATATAACACTTTATAATTCATTCTATGAGGCCAGCATTGTTCTTCAAAGCCTGGTGAAGTCATCATAAGGAAAGAAAATTACAGACCAATATCCCTTATAAATATAGTGGCAAAAATCCTTAAAAAATACTAGTAATCTGAATCCAACAGCATATTAAAAATATTATATTACCAAGTGGAATTTATTCCAAGAAAGCAAGGATAGTACAGCATACAAAACCCAATCAATGCAATACAGTAAATAAATAGAATGAAGGGAGAAAATTGCATGATTATCTGAGTAGAACCCAAAAAGTCATTTGACAATATCTGACACTGTGACAATTTGAAGTTATTTGTGGTTCCAAGAAAAGATCATGTTCTTAGAGTTAATCCATTCCTTTGCAGGTAAACCTATTGTGGGTGGGACTCTTGATTGGATCACTTCTGTTGGGGGCGTTTGTTTAGATTGCATGACTCAGAGAGGGTCTTGGTTTTCTTACTACTTTCTCATATAAAAGAGGAATAAAAGCAGCAGGCACATGAGAAAAAGCCACAGAGATGGGAAGAAGGGACACAGGAGCTCAAAGAGGAACATTGGAGGGAGGAAGACACAGAACCTGAAGCAGCAAAAGGCAAAAGGGAAGCAGATGCCTCCTTTTGCCTTGCCATGTGGTAGGAGTCCAGGATCATCAATAGCCAAATTTCAGTCCTGGGTTTGGGCATTTTCACAGCCTCAGTATTGTTAGGTTTTAGCCTATTAAATTTCCATTATAAAAGCCAACCCACTCATGGCATAACTGTTCCAGCTGATTTTAGCACACTAAAACCAAATTTCATACCAGAAGTGTGTGGTACTGCTATGCAAATAATAAAAATGTTGGAAGAGTTTTGTAAATGGTTAAGGTTTAGATTATGAGATCTATCATTATGAGATGATATTAGATATTAGGTTATCATTGTGAGATACTTGATAGAAAAGGCCAAGATTGCTTTGAACAGTTAGTAGTAATATGGACTTTAAATTACTTCTGATGTGTTTTTACATCAAAATGATGACTGTCCTTGCAAATTGGAAGGAAGTTGATCCTTGCTGTAAAGTGGCAGCACACTTGACAAAATTGACTCCTGATGTTAGATTGAAGGCAGAATTTGAAAATGATGAGCTTGGATATTTAGCTGAGATTTCCAAACTAAATGTAAAATGTGCATCTTAGCTTCTTCTTGCAGCTTATAGCAAAATGTGAGAGGATTTTTTAATGTTTTCAATGTTTATGTAGAAATAAGGAAATTTTGAAATTTGAAATCAAATAAGGGCAGTGAAACAATAATAGTCTTCCAACTCCACAGAGGAAAGAAAACCACAAAGAGTTTGATTTCCTCTACTGCATTGACAAGTATAAAACAAAAATACCCAAACTGCAAAGGAACAAATATGGTAACTGAACTACAGGCACAAAGAAACTAGAAATTGATAGTTTGGTAAAGTCCAAGCTTCTGGAAAATGCACTACAGTGAATAGAGCCTCACATAAAAATTTGACTGAACATGGAATGAGAAAGTCTTTTCAGTATAAGTCAAGATTGAAAATGCAGGATCCAGGAAGGATTTGTGGAAAGTCTTACTGTTTAACAGCTTGGACACATCTTTTATGAAAGCTAAAATAACAAGTTTTTTGGGAGCTTTTAATTAAATAAACCACTGTCAGCTTGAACTAAATGGGACAGAAAAGGGAGAGATTGAAGGAATATGACTTCAATGGTGTTTTAGTCAGGGTTCTGTTGGGAAACAGAATCAACAGGAGATATCTGTTAAAAATATATGATTTTATAAGAGTCTCTCATGTGACCATGGGGATGCACAAGTACAGGTTCCACAGGCAAGTTGCTAGCCAGGGGCTCCAATGAAATACCAATGAAGGGTCCTTGATGAGTTTCTGGGAGAAGTTCACTGTCAAACAATGAACTGGGAAATTCTCTCTGAATGTTGGAATCAGTTCCCTTTTATGGCAGTCAACTGAATGGATAAAAGCATCCATTCTTGATCCAATTTCCCTGATTGATGCAGATGTAATCAGCCATCCATGCAGTAAACTCACTGGTGATGAAATTCCATAAATGCTCTTCAATTATAATTAGCCCAGTGCTTGCTGGACCTAATACCTGGACACATTTACCTGGCTGAGTTGACACATTAGCCTAACCATCACAAATGGCAAACCCATGGTCCTGAAGACTGGACTTAAGATATCTTCTCAGACCAAGAGAGGATCCCACCTTTGTGTCCAGAAAGGTGAATTTGCCTGAACACTTGTATTGGGTGGGCCTTCCACTCCATTGTTTAGGAAGTATTGGTGTCAAAGGCAATCCCTGTGGATTGGGGAAAGTTAGGTCACCAATCCACTGTTCTGTGGGAGTTGGTTAGGAAATTATGTAAAGTAAAATGTGAAATCCACTCAAATGCAACATTAAATTCTGTGTAAGAAGGAAATGAAATTAGGAAGTACAATTTGGAATGTATTTAAATTACAATTTATTTTCCTTCTTCAAAAAAGTAAAATTAAGTAAAACTTGGCTTCCCATTTTCCTTCCAATATTATGACTTTTTAAATTATACTTGATAGTACTATGTGTCCTTTGCCCTACTGCAATCCTCTCTAATACCCCAATTTAGTAATATGTTATATTTTGTCACATTATATGTATCCATATCAAAATATCATATTGGGTCATTTCCCTTCATTTTTTTAATGTTTTTTGGGAACAAATCAATTTTATTGATGATATTAATAAACACAATTCATCCAAACTGTGCAATGGTATTTGCTATAACCACTTCAATCATTATTTGCATTCATCACTTCAATCATTATTAGAGCATTTTCATTATTTCAGTAATAACAATAATAAACAAAAACAGACAGACAAGAATATTCCTCACCTCTTATTCTCTCTATGCTTCCCCCACTGTAACTGGCTGTTGTTTCTAGCTATTCTATCCTAAATGTATAATCAATGGCTTTTAGTACAATCAAAATGTTGTACAATAATTTTTGAAACAATTTCATTACTCCAAGAAGAAAGACTACACACCCCTTACATGTTATATAAATGGAATCAAACACTATGTAGTTATCTGTGTCTGGTCTCTGTCACTTAGAATAATATTTTTTGTGTGCCTGATATTAACATTTTGTACTATTAAATGACATTTGTTCAACTTCAAAGAAAAGCAGTCTTATATATGCAATTTTAGCCATATTCATATTTCATGTAATATATTTAGTTCATAATAGAGCAACCATACACTCTTTGTCCCTTTGTGTCTGGCTTGTTTCACTCAACATAATGTCCTCCAGGTTCATCCATGTTGTCATATGTTTCATGACTTCATTTCTTCTTATCACTGCATAATATTCTATCATGTGTATATGCCAAAATTTGTTTACCCATTTATCAGTTGATGGACACATGGGTTGTTTCCTACTTTTGACTATTTTGAATAACACTGCTATGAAAATCAGTGAGCACATATCTATTCGTGTTAGTGTTTTCAGTTCTTCTGGGTATATATCTAGTAACAGTTTTGCTGGATCCCATGGCAAGTCTATTTCAACTTCCTTAGGAACTGCCAAAGTCCCACCAACAATGAATAAGCATTCACTTCAATATTTAAACATCCTCTTCAGCATTTACAGTTTTGTGACATTTTAATAGTGGCCAGTATAATAGAGGTGAAATGATATCACATTGTAGTTTTGAATCGTATTTTCCTAATCGCTAGTGAGGTTGAAATTTTTTAAAGTGTTTCTTTGCCATTTGTATTTATTCTTCAGATAGTTGTCTTTTCAAATCTTTTGCTATTTCTTAAATGGATACTTTGGCTTTTTATTGTCGAGTTGAATGATCTCCTTATATATCATGGATATCAATCCCTTATCAGATATGTGATTGCCAAGTATTTTCTTCCATTGAGTCAGCTACCATTTCAGCCTTTTGACAAAGTCCTTTGAGGTGCAAAAGTATTAAATTTTGAGGGGGTCCAATTTATCTATTTTTTCTTTTGTTGCTCATGCTTTCAGCATAAAGTCTAAGAAACCACTGCCTACCACAGGATCTTGAAGATATTTTCCTAAATTTTCTTCTGGGAGTTTTATGGTTTTTGTTTTTATATTTAAATCCTTAATCCATTCTTAGTTAATTTTTGTATAAGGTGTAAATTAGAGGTTTTCTTTCTTCCTGTTGGATATCAGTATCCAGTTCTCCTAGCATTGTTTCTTGAACAGACTGTTCTGGCCCAGCTGGGTGGGCTTAACAGTCTTGTCAAAAATTGCTTCACTGTAGATGCAAGAGTCAATTTCTGAGTTCTTGATTCAGTTCCGTTGGTCAATGTGTCTGTCCTTATGCCTGTATTCTGACATTTTCACCACTATAGCTAAATAATGCACTTTAAAATCAGGACTTGAAAGTTCTCCAACTTCATCATTATTTTTAAGACATTTTTGGCTATTTGGGAACACTTCACATTCCAAATAAATTTGATAATTGGCTTTGTGATTTCTGCAAAAAAGAATGTTGGGATTTTTACTTGGATAGCATTGAATGTATAAATCTGCTTGGGTATAATTTACATCTTTTGATATTTAGTCTTCCAATCTATGAACACTGAATGTCCTCCCATTTAATTAAGTCTCCCTTAGCTTCTTTTAGCAATGTTTTGTTGTTTTCTGAATACTTTTCATTTATGTCTTTGGTTAAGTTTATTCCTAAATATTTTCTTGCTTTAGTCACTATTATAAATGATTTTTTAAAATTTCCTCCTCATATTGCACATCAGTAATGTATAGAAATGCTATTGATTTTTGCATAATAACCTTGTATCCCACCATATTGCTGAACTGTCTATTAATTCTAGTAGATGTTTTGTGGATTTCTCATGATTTTCTAGATATAGGATCATGTCATCAGTTGCTAGTGAAAGTTTTACTTCTTCCTTTCCTATTTAGGTGCCTTTCATTTCCCTTTCTAGCCTAATTCCTCTAGCTAGAACTTCTATCACAATATTGAATAATAATGGTGACAGTGGGCATTCTTGTCTTGTTTCTGATCTCATTGGGAAAGCTTTCAATCTTTCACCATTCAGTACAATGCTAAATGTAACTTTTTCACTATATATGGATCTGTTGGGATCCCTAGACAAATGGGGAAGAAAGCCTCTTATAAGTACATTCATGAAAAGAATTTACCATCCCCTTGAAATTCAGATCCTTCCAGGAAATGTGAGAAAATTTCCTGCCCTCAGTGTTTCACTTTCTGCCAGCTGCCTGGACAAGGGGAATTCTTCCTTACTCATCTCAGAGGGAGCCACAGAGCACAAGAAGCATGGTTATGAGCATATGAATGATGCATTATTTTTCAGTGCATCTGGTTAGGGTAATTATTAGTACCACAAGTGGTGACAGCCTTTTTGCTGGTTGCTTCACCATTATTTTACCAATAGTGTGGACTCACCTGTTCATTCATCTGTTATGGTGAAGATGAAAATGCACTAAATAGTGTTGTGAGTGTTGAGCATACCTTTTCTCTCCCCTCCTTTAACAGACCCACAAAATGTGATGCTCATTAAGACTCAGAATTTTTTTCCAAGCGGTTACCTACATTTTTCTCTCTTTGGCTTGTACCTCATACAGTAATCACATGCCATTTTAAACCTGCCTCAAGTGTTCATCCTGTCTCTTGCTACCTTATCCCTCCTTTCTCATTTGAGATTGGAAGAATTTGGCATCTTTTAAACTGATAAATATTTGGCTCTTGCCCTCTGAGACTTTCTTTTTCTACACTGGTGTTCTGCACATATATTTTGATGCTTGGTGCTCTCTCTCACAACACAACTTTTTTTCCTTTGTCAAGTGGAGGTCCTTGGGCTTTCAGATATTTCCATGACAATTTTTATATTCATTGAGTTCACAATGATGTTCTTTCTGGTGTTGGGCTTCTGACTGTCACTGCTGTGAACCTGGAAATAACACTATTTCTTTCCCAATCTCATGGGGATCAAGTTTAGAGAAGGTGGTTGTGGGTGGTGATTAGGAGGCCTGAATCTGTGTTGGATAGCAGTCAGAGGTAGAGAGGCAGTCAGAGTGGCCTCATCTAGAAGGTAAATTATTAAAGCCTATGGAAGGAGAAGGGCAGAAGGACCAGTAACAGGGGAAATTCCTCTCTGTGCCCAGATTCCTCTGTCCAAATCTGGTCCTTTGTTCCTGGTTTTCCCCAGCATTGCCCTCTAGTCAAATCCCAGTTGTTGCTCTGGGTGCATAGTAATGGGTCATCTGTATAGTAGCAGTTGCCATTCAACACATGTGTCTCCCCTGCATGATTTCTGGACCAATGCTTCTTTTCAAGCCTGTGCTTGATGCTGGAGTTTGTGGATGTGCATCTAGAGATGTGAGTCTTTGAGCTGTCCATGTGCTAGTTGGGCCCAGAATCTTGGTGGCACTGCAATTCTTGCTCTCCAGCTCAGTGGACTTATCCAGGTAACCTGGCAGGGAGATGATGATGGACAGTGGCCCTCCTGGGGAATGGAGAGGGTCTGCAGCTGCAGGCAGGATAATCCCATCTATCTTATCCATGGGACATAAGGACCCTCTCAATTGGAGGTGGAGTGGACATCACATCCTAGACTCCACAGGATTGGGGGAAGAGCTATGGACTAGAGTGGAATTACTGGTATTCTGTTATAGACATATTGTGATTCAAGCAATGGGAAAATTACAACATTAAATGGAGCCAGTGGCCACTGGATGTTCAGGGGGCAGGGAGAGGGAGAAGCAGTTGTAATACAAGGGCTTTTTTGGGACTTGGGAATTGTCCTGAGTGACATTGCAATGACAGATATAGGTCATTTTATATCATTATATAAAATGCAGAAATGTGTGGGAGAGAGTATGGTCTACAATATGAACTATGGTCCATGCTTAATGGCAAGGCCCCAGGATGTGTATACCCATTGCAGGTGAAGTTTCACACTAATGAAGGATGTTTCTTTGGGAGGTTGTGAGAGGTGTGGGAGGAGGGGCATATATGAATCCTTATATTTTTTGTGTAAAATTTATTTAAACTAAATATCTTAAAAATTTTTTAATTATAAGAAAAATAAAAATTAAATTAAAATTAAATAAAATATAATAAAAATAAATTAACAGACAAATGGCAGCTTAAACAAATATGGAAGCATTTATTAAAACATAAGCATATTTAACTTATTTAATCCTAAAGCCAAACTCAATGGCTTCTTCAGTGTTCCAAAAGATGTAAAAATGAGCACAGATTGGTTACAAGACTTGGACAAGATCTTACTGTTAATGAAGGAAATTTAAAAATTGCTTGATCATAGTCACATCTCATAAAACTAAATTCTATATAACTTTTTTACCCTTAGCATTGACATAGTATCTTTTTTGCCTTTACTACAAAAGTATTGAAATATTACTGTTTATTATAGTCTATAAGTTGCATTGGTGATATTGTCCTATATATCACCATATTGTTAATACCTTGTAATAGAGGAACATTCTAGTATTTGTATTATAGACCAATATCCTTATCTACCACTGAAATTACCATGTTATTCAGTCCCTAGATTATACTCTAACTTTCTCTCAATTAACATTACCTTCTTTGGACTAGCCCTTTCAGTCACAATCACATGTATAAATCAGCAGTGTTTATTATACTCATTATGATAAGTTAATATCAACTCTATCCATTCCTATATATTTACAGCTAACCTTATTAAACATTCCACATATATTTCACCATCATGTCCCTCTTCTCAATGAATATTCTGCTTACTACTGAAGCAAGCTAGATAAGCAATCAATGGATAGATCTGGGACCTGTCAAGATGTCCACATGAACATCAAAACCTTAAAATGGCTGCTGAAAGATCATCACAAGAATCTCCCATTCAGAATGAGGTTTTCCCCAGAAGCCAGGAGAAGCCCTGGATATTCTCCAGGGGACTTATCATTGGGCCCACCTAGGGGACTGATGAGTGGGATAATCAAAACAGATATAGCCGAGACTCCTCCCATGCCATTAGCAAAGAGGCAGAATATTTAACAGTTTAAAAAGAAGGTGTTTGCATGTTGGGGGAATGGTAAGGTGGGTGGTGATATTGTTGGGATTTGGGTGCAGTGTTATTGGCTGGGAGGATTGGGAGGGGCAGGTTGGAGAGCCCAGGATGCTTTGGGGCAGTGGAGGGGGCCCCGATGGGTGCTTGAGAAATGTCAGTGAGTGGTTGTGACTGCAGAGGTGGGAGACCTCTTGTAGCAATGTGGAAGGGAGATGTCCCAACTTGGTGGTGGAGGTTGGGGAGCATTCAAGGAGGTGTATCTAGAGGGGGCCACAGGAGGGTGTGAGAGTGTTCACCCTGTTGTTGTGTGTTGTGTCAGTGGGTGGAGAACACACATGGTGGGTGTGAAGGAGATAGACTTCCTATATTTGAAAGTCTGATTCACTCAGAAATAGACAGGGGGATGAATCTTGGGAGCAGGGATGGCTCCTGGTGGAGGATGTACCAGTGAGCCAAAACACTCTGTTGCATGTGTCTGTGAATCCTGTTATCTGGGGAGTTAAGCCAGAGGGTGTAGTGGCCCTGGGGGGGATGGGGTGAATCAAAAGTGGGGAGTTTGGTGGCCAGTTAAAGTGTATTCCATTTCCTTGCAGTGGTGGACACGGGACAGGGTGAATGTCATCAAAATTTATAAAAGTGAACTATCTAAATTGTGGTCCTTGATGTGGACCAATGACAATGTTTGGGAACTATGTTTCACTATCTGAATGTCAGTTATGTTGGTGCTGCCATCCACATACAAAAAGGTTTTGGTATGGGGGGATGGAGGAGGAGGTTGAATAGATGAGATCGTCTTGTATTCTGTGCATGACTCTTCTGTGACCTAAAACTTCTTTGAAAATTAAATTAAAAACGGTGGTACCACTGGGAGTGAGAAGAGGAAGATGCCATGAAACAGGCTGGACACCAAATATTGCACCAACAATGCAAAATGGAAAAAAAAATTTACATATATATATTATTATTTTTTCACATTTTTTGAATAACCCAATCCTTTAATAATATCATATTTTCTTTTTTCTATTTAAAAAATTTTATTTTTTATTTTTTAAATTCTCATATATTTTGACTCTTACATTTAAATATCATTATTATTTCATTTTCCTATTCATTGCAATTGGCCATTGTTATGGCTTCACCTTTGAAGAGGCTATGGATCACAGAAGGTTCACAACAGGGATAGGAGAGGATCATTGGTGGGGGGTGTCAGGATTGGGGATGCATGGGAGGAAGACCAACTGAACATACATAAAAGGTATGCATAATTGTTCAAATGTTCACAGGGCATGGCCATGGGGTGAAGAATTACTCAATAAATGGGAGAACACTGAATTCCCATCTTGGAGAGCTCTGTCATATTTTCCAGGAGAGTAGAAACAGCCCCTCAAGTGTAGGGGCACTGTCTGACAAAGGTGGATGATCCATTGATTGGCCCTTATTACTGATGACTAACCTTATGAGCCTTTGCTCTTGAAATTGAAACAGCCTAGTGTTATGGGTTGCCTAAGATTTGCCTCTTGAGAACCTCCTTGTTGCTTAATATGGTCTCTCTCTAAGCCAAACTCAGCATATGAATGCATTACCTTCCTCCCAGCATGGGACATGACTCCTGGGATTGAGCCTCACTGACAATGAGGGATTACTAACAAATGCCAATGGGCAGTATGATTTGAAAAAGACTTTGAGTAAAAGGGGGAAATGGTAAAGAGTAATTAGTTCATAGGGCTAGAGTCTTCAAATTGAGTTGGGAGGTGAACCCAGAGGTAACACTTATGCAGATCCCAGTAGGACCTCCTAGGCTTCCGATATGGATATCAATGCAAACAGAGGGCCTCCTGAGGGCTTTGGAGACATCCAGGTCTTATTTTAGGGCAGATAGCCCCAGAGTTTGGTGCCTTGCCAGTGCACCCTAATTTGGAATCCTTGCTCCTGAGAGTGACAAAGTCTGACCGAAATATGTCTTCACTGCCCCAGCTTTATCTGTCTCTTCTATTCAAACCTATATGTGATGACAGTTTTAGGTGTACTTTCAGAGACCAGAGAATATGGGCTGTCCATGTGCCAACTGGGTCCAGAGGATCAGTGGGCCTGTAACTCCTACTCTGCAACTCAATGGACTTGCCCAGGGCATCTAGTGGATGAATGATGATGCATGACACCTATCCCTGGGAATGGAGAGAGCCTGCAGCTGGAGGCAGGATAATCTCTTCCATCATATCCATGCGATATAAGCCCCTTCTCACTTGGTGGTGGAAGGGACATCACCATTCTAGACTCCTTGGGATTGGGGGAAGAGCTATGGACTAGTTTGGACTTGTTGTCTTGTTATAGAATGTGATTCATGCAATGGAAGAGATTACAAAATTATGTGGAGCCAGAGGCCAGTGGATGATTTGGGGGCAGGGAGATGTCAGGACGGTTGTAATATAGGGGCTTTTCTGGGTCTTGGGAATTGTCCTGGGGGATGTTGCAATGGAGGATATAGGCCATTTTATATTATCATGTGTC
>PVKH010012579.1:0-17210 GCA_004027955.1 Chaetophractus vellerosus
AATTCTTCCAGCCTCTACCCATTACCAAATTTGAAAGCCACTTCCACATTTTCAGATTTGTATTTGTAATAGCAGCCCCCTGCTTTCTAGGACCAAAACTTGTCTTAGCTTGCTGCAGTTGCTATGACAAATACCACACAATAGGTGACTTAAACAATAAAAATTTATTGTCTTATGCTTCTGAGGCTAGGAGAAGTCCAAAATTGATGTGTCAGCAAGAGAACGTTTTCTGAAGACTCTGGCATTCTGGAACTGGCTGCCAGTGATCCTTGGTCCTTGGCTTTTCTGTCACATGCAAGGCACATGGCAGCACTTTCTTTTCCCTGGATTCCATTGACTTTCAGCTTCTGCTGCTCCTTGTAGTTCTACTCTGTCTTTCACTCTGCTTCTAAAGGACTCCAGGAATCTATATTAAAGCCCAACCTGATTCAGTCTGGTCATGCCCTAACTGAAGTTACATTTTGGAAATTTTATTTTCAGTGGGTCACACCCAGCAGAATGCCAAACACGAACATGCCCAAAGAGGGATATACAATTAAGTTCACCACAGATCCCCTTTAAACTTTAAACATATTTGTTTGCTTGTTTGTTTTTATTTATCCCCTCCCTCCCCCCACCCTGAGATGGCTTCCTCATCTGTCTGCTCATTATCTACTTGTCTTCTTTAGGAGGCACCAGGAACTGAACGTGGGACTTCCCATGTGGGAAGCAATTGCCCAACCACTTGAGCCACTTTTGCTCCCTGCTGGTTGCAGTGCCTGATGGTTGCAGTGTCTTGCTGATTGTAGCATCTGCTCATCTTCTTTAGGATACACTGGGAACCAAACCCAGGACCTCTCATGTGGGAGGCAGGCGCCCAGTTGCTTGAGCCACACCCCTACCTCCTTTAAACTTTTAAATTTCAATTTCAGAAAAGTGGTTCAGGCTTTCCATCAGGAATTGGCAATTCTCCAGCTGTTTGACTCCTTACCACTTACCCAACATTCCAGCAGTTCCTCTTGCTCCATCTCCTACACATAACACTTGCCCAGGCGCCAGCTAATATTGGGTGCCTGAGTATAGTGGTTATAGAGAAGTCATAGGAATGTCCGGAACACTGCTTCTGTGTATTGATAACTGGGTACTTGCCAATATTCTGCAACTCCTCTCTTTCCCCCACCCAAACAGTTCTTTGATACCTAACCTGCATCAATCCTGTCCTATGAGTTTGTGTGACATCCAAAGAGATGGAGAATGACTGCCTGTGTTCTTCCAGCAGGATGCAAGTGTTTCCATTGAGGGCTCAAACAAACCATGCTTATGACTTGATATTCCCCAGGACATACACAACTCCAAAAGAGCTTCACCTCTAAACGACCTCCTTGTTCCCTTTAGGATACTATAAAAATTATGCAGTATGCCAATGAAGAGCTTTGGGACCTGGCCCCAAAGTATCTTATCACACTTGCCATGTGCTACTTAGTATCCATACTACTTCTGCAACATGTGCTTTAGCCCTTTCTTCTCCTGGACACAACATTTCCTTTCACACCCATGAACCTTGATTCACATTGTACCTTCTGCCTTGAACAGAATTCATAATCATTACAAAGAGTTATTCACCCTTTGGTACTTTTTTTATCCCAAATCTCCCATTGCAATTCAAAAAAACCTAATGATCTCACACTATATTGAATTTCACAGTTTTCTGCCTGCCTCTGCTTTCCCATCTCATGTTTATCTTCTTAGCATGTTGAAAATAAGTAGATTTTGGAGTCCTCTTATTTTCATAAAATAGATAGCTGTCCTTTAATGAGAAATGAAGAAAATATGAAGGAAAGTAATCATAGAAATCACATTCTAGGAATAAAGCTGCTGTTCCAAGATCAAAAAAGGAACCTTGGCCCTTAAAACCAAAGCAACATTCATCATGAAGCTTTCTTTCTAGTGTATGTAGCTAGTGGCCAATGTTCCTCTTTCCCTAGGGCCAAATGCACCACACACATTTCTTGTTCCAATAAAACTTTCTGTTTTTACCTTGAACTTTTCATAAGACAAAGCATCTCCTTTTGGCAAAAACCAATAGCAAAATGCTTTGGAGGAAAATAAACTTTTGCAAGTGATGATGGGTGGCTCTAGATGTCATGACCACAGCTGTTGTTGCTGCCTTCTTTGTCTTTACAGTGTTGGATCAAGCCTTCTTCTGATGTCTCTGAACAAAGCTGGATGCACAGACACTTGAGGCAGGATGGCGTAGGGGGTGGGACGTGGATGTGTGTGGGAGAAGTGGACTCAGAAGGATTCATATTGCACAGAGTTTTGTGGGTTTTTAAAAAATTTTTTAAAAAGAAACTTAGATTACATAAATGTTTCATAAAAAATGGAGGGGATTCCTATATGCCCCACTCCCTACTCCTTCCATACTTTCCCACATTAACAACACCCTTCATTAGTGCGGTACATTTGTTACAATTGATGAACACATATTGGTGCATTGCCACTAAATGTGGATTATAGTTTATATTGGACATACACCTATCAACTCTAGTACTAAATTAGGTTCAAATAGAAGGATCAGCAGAGCCATGTATAGGAAAATCAAAACTGAATCCAACTCTGTCACACTGGGGGGCATACATTTCAAAACAGGGCCCACTAGCAGGGTGCCAAACTCCTAAGCTATCTGCCCTGACTAAAGTGTCTGGATATCTCCAGAGCCCTCCGTCGTCTTATTATTTGAAGCAATATTTACTGTGGCAGTCAATGGGATCCTGCAGAGACATGCGTAAGCATAATCTCTGAGATGACCTCCCAACTAACTTTGAAGTCTCTTAGCCATATAACTCATTTGTCTTTACCCTTTCCCCCTTTTGGTCAAGGTCTTTTTCCAGTTGCATTGCTAGTTGATGCTTGGTAGTAATCCCTCAGTGCCAGGGAGGCTTATCCCCAAGAGTCATGTCCCATCCTGGGGAGAAGATAATGCATTTATATGCTGAGTTTGGCTTAGAGAGAGCCTGCACAAAGTTTACACATAGGAGGGGAATGAGGTTGACAGCATGTGTGAGTGGCAGTGATTGGGTGGATGCCTCCATCTCGTGGGTATCTTCATGGTGACCCTGCTCTTACCCAGGGAGCTCAACCACAGGGGCAGATGGAGCTATCAAATAAGAAAGGCAACACAGAGCAAAAAGACTAGTGGTTTGCCACCTGACCAGTAAGAATGGAAATGGGGACATCTATGATATTTTGTGGATTGAGGATGTTATGAACCTCAAAATGAGAGCATTACAGTTTCATTAAAAATTGTCTAAAATACCCAGGCTCAAGGGGGCCCATTCAAGCTAAATGAATATGCTTTCATGAAGGGTATGGAGTGATATGGGAATTAGAATAAATCCATAGATGTGCCAGCAGGTGGAAAATACAGCTTTCTTATCTTTTTCCCTCTCTTTTTATATGCTTATGAGATAATAGCACACACATTCATTCAAAACCAAGTATTGGCTATGACTTGTGCAGCAACCCCTACTTCTTTTTACTCATTGTAGTAGGATTCTTAATGTTATCTCCTTGCTGCTCGACCCATCTGAACCTGTCAAATGAGTTCTACAACAATGCATATTAATCTGAGACATGTGCCTCAAAGAAAGAGCTGATAAGTCCATCTTCAATATGTGATAAGTATAAAGCATTTCTAATGAACAGGTATTATGTTAAACATCTGCAGTATCACCAGGACCTGGGGATATTTAATTTAAAAGACACACACGCAAAAGATAACAAGAAGGGAAGGGAGGCTCCTCTGTATGTACATTTCTAAGTTCTAAAAGTCATCTTTTTCAGTACTGCTCCTAATTAAATATTGCATCAAATTTTGTGCACTGATCTTGAAAGGAAAGATATAGTTAAACACATCTCTTTAGTTTATATATGACTCCCATCCACTTTTCTTAAACAGTTCAAGCATTAAAGCAGGTGTAAATACAGCATTAGAGCTAGTTCAGTTCCTTGGGAAGTGATGTATTGGGGAGAAAAACTTGTTTAGGGATAAGAGGAAAGAACACGGAAAAAAGCTTTCCTATCCCTGTGCCATGAGGCTAAATTGGGAAGCTTAAATAATCATTCCAGAACAAAGGGAGCTGCGTGGTAAGAAGTCTGCCACAAGTTGAGCACTCTTCTGCCAAGGACAATTATGATGAAAGATGACAAGTTTTCTTCCTTCTTTATCAACTATAATTTATGCTTTGAGGACTCCTTTTCTTTTCTTTTCTTTTCTTTTCTTTTCTTTTCTGTTCTTTTCTTTTCTTTTCTTTTCTTTTCTTTTCTTTTCTTATCTTTTCACTTCTACTGCAAATTCACGAAACTTTAGTTGTTTAAGAAGCACAACATTTGGGCAAACAGAGAAAAGATGCACCTTGATCAATTTCAGTATTATTGGGTTGCAGAGAGATTCTCAGGGCTTTTATTTCCTTCCTGTTAGCTCTAGCTAAAAAACCCTTTGCCCTTTTCAAAGGTCAGGGTCAGTAGATATTTTTGTAAGGGGCGCATTAGAGCAAAAGAGATAAGCAAGTGCGCTGACAAGAAGCTTCTGAACAAGAGTTGATGAGAAAGAAAGGAAAGGTCACTGCCCTGGAATCTTTCCTGAGGGTAAAAGTTCAGGGCAAAGGTACGGGGATGCAGAAGGAGGACAGGACAACAAAATAGGTGATTTTGGCATTGGGTTTCCTCATTTATCTGAGCAATGAGAGGGGAAGGTATTGCCAAGGGAGAAGGGATATGATGAAAAGAAATGTAGAATTGTTTTCAGGACAGGCCAGGACAAATGATCCCTTCTCTTTGCCTATTCACTTTAGCTCACTTTCTTATTCTTAGAAGCTCTGAATCCTCCATACAAATGCACTAAAAGTGTGCATTGAAAAAATAATTGCTAGCACCCCAAGGTCATTCTAGAAACATGAAAATATTAAAATGGTGCAGAAAAGGTCCTAGTGCTATCAGTTTATGGCATTAACCTCTACCAAGATGCCCCTTCAATCTCAAACCTATAAAATCACAACCTTTATATTTCTTCTAGTTTCTTTACCTGATTTTAAGATACAATGCTACCAGGTAAACAATATCTTGGTTTTCATAGGATAGTCATGCTTTTCATATATAGTGTTAAGAAATCAAAAGAGGACATATAATATAACATACTTTCTACCTTCATTTGTTTTGTTGTTTGTTTGTTTTCCTTTTCCTTTTTTTCATTAGAGAAGTTGCAGGTTTATAGAAAGTCATATACAAAGCCCAGTGTTCCCATATAACCCTCTCACATGCAGTGTCCCCTATTATTAATATTTTGCATTAGTTTGATATCTTTGTTACAAATGATAAAATAATGTTATAATTATACTAATAACTATAACCCATAGTTTACATTAGGGTTCACTCTTTGGTTTGCATGGTTCTATGGGGCTGTTTAAAATTTTTATTCTGTTAACATATATACAACCTAGAATTTCCCATTTTAATGACTTTCCAATATACAATTCAGTGGTGTTAATTACATTCACAAGATTGTGATTCCATCACCACTACCTGTTACCAAAACTTTTCTATCACCCAAACAGAAACAACCAATTAAGCACTAACTCCCTGTATTAATCAGGGTCCTCTAGGGAAATAGAACCGACAGGAGATATCTACAAATAGTATGAGAGTTTATAAAATTGCCTCATGTGACCATGTGGATGCACAAATCCAAATTCTGAAGGGCAGGCTGCTAACCTGAGGTCCTTGATGAGTTCCCAGAGATGCTAACTGTCTGAAGTAGATATGGGAATTCTCTCTTTGAATGCTGAAATCACTTCCCTTTTTAAGGCCTTTAGCTGATTGGATTACATGTCATTCATTGCTGACAGCAATTTCCTCAGTTGATTTTAGATATAATCAGCTATCTATGCAATTAGCTTACTGATGATTAAAGTCCATGAAATGCCCTTGTATTACAATTAGCTTAGTGCTTGCTTGACCAAACAACTGGGCACCATTACACAGCCGAGTTGACACATTAGCCTAACCATCACACTTCCCATTCCCCATTTTTTGAGAGCCTTGTCCATGCATTTCAATATTCCCCATTTCTTTTGCCTACTATTCAAAATCAGTTGCTTTTCTTCCATGATAGGCATTTATTTTTACCTTAGTCTTAACCCTCACAGCACAGGCCTGACATATTCTAGAGTAGAAAGGAACTGACTTACTTTTTCACATCCTTGTTCTTTAGCTTTTTGAAATATTCCTTTGAATAAACAGGAATATGAAGTAACTGGGAAAACTGATTAGAAGAAAGCCTACTAGGAGATTTCAATTTAGGTTGTTTTACTCTCTCTTTTCCCCCAAAGGACTTTTAAACTTTTATTTTCCATGAAGATGCTTGTTCTGCATGTTTGTATATACTTTATCTTCTTACTAAAAGCTGCATTTACTTCTAAGAATTTGTAGCCTATAATCATGTAGACCATTTCTTAGTTTACAGCAGATTTTTAAAATGTTTACATTAATTCTAACTCTCTTTATAAGTAAGTTGTGCATTTTTGATCCTTCCATATGAGAGAAAGGAGAGGCTGAAACAGTTGAGGTCCCAGATATATGAGGAAAGATGAGTGGTTTGCCTGATAGCTTGCAGCTGAAATCAAGAAAAAGCAGAGCAGTCAAGCCTGCAAGAAGTGGCCCAGTAAGAGAAAAGCCTCATGCCTGGTTGCCCTCTGCTAAGCTCCAAGAGATGTCCCACTGGGATGGGAAGTCAGAGACCAGGCAGAGATCGCTGTCATCTTTCTTCAACACATTGTAGCTCACTTTGATTCCTAAGAGTAAAGCAGAGGAGGTCACCAAGTTAGCTATTGATGCTGGGTATCACCATATTGATTCTGCTTACGTGTACAAAAATCATGAGGTTGTACAGGCCATCTGAAGCAAGATTGCAGATGGCACTGTGAAGAAGGAAGATGCATTCTAACTTCAAAGCTTTGGGCCACTTTCTTTAGACCAGAGTTGGCCCAACCAGCTCTGGTCTGATCTTTGGAAAGATCACTGAAAAAACTTCAGCTGGACTATATGGACCTCTATATTATTCATTATCCAACAGTTCTGAAGCCTGGGGAGGATCTTTGTCCAACAGATGAACATTTTCAACACAGTGGATCTCTGTGCCACTTGGGAGGCCCTGGAGAAGTATAAGGATGCGGGATTGATCAAGTCTATTGGTATTTCCAACTTTAACTGCAAGCAGCTAAAGATGATCCCAAACAAGCCAGGGGTCAAGTGCAAGCCCATCTGCAACCAGGTGGCCTGTCAACCTTATCTCAACCAAGAAAACTGTTGGACTACTGCAAGTCAAAAGATATCGTGCCTGTTGCCTACAGTGCTCTGGGGTCCCAATGAAATAAAAGATGGATGGACCAGAACTCGCCTATTCTCTTGGATGATCCAGTTCTTTGTGATATGGTAAAAAAAAGCACACGTGAACCCCAGCCCTCATTGCCCCTTGCTACCAGCTACGGCATGGGGTTGTGGTCCTGGCCAAGAGTTACAATGAGAAGCGGATCAAAGAGAACATGCAGGTATTTGAATTCCAATTGACATTAGAGGACATGAAAGTCTTACATGGAGTAACTGAAATCTTCTCTATATTCATTCTCAATTTGCCATGGGCCACTCTAATTGTCAATTTACTAATTATCCATTCACGTGCAGAGTGATGCTAGAAACCTCTCACATACTGATGATTAGGGGCATCACTTTTGGTTAAATCCATGCTACTTATCAACTCACACACACCTAGACTCACATCTATAGGAAAGGCATCAACTTCTTGTGACTTTCCCAAAACAATAAGATTTAATTTTACCCAATGATCCTTACCTCCTCCGGTCTCTATGTTATGTTCATTAGAGGTAAAACTGATTTACCTGGAGATTGTGGGAAGAGTGAGGGAGATGATAGGAATTTTATTGACATTCCTGGGGTGAGCCTGAGGGTGGGGTTTCAATCCTCTTAGAAAAGCACTGGTTAGCAATTATGCATTCAGAAGTGTTTCCTTAGCGCTTTGAGGACCATGAAAATGCATGTGTAGAAATAATGACAACACTATAGGGGCTCCCTTTGAACAGAGCTCCTGGAAATCTGGGAAACAGGCCACTATGGCCAATGGTCAGTGAGGAAGGTGAATAACCATTTTGAAAAGTTGGACTTAGATAGTTGCAATGGGCAGAAGGAGTAGAGCACATTCACTTACAGGCAAATATTATGAAATGCTCTCTTGATAATGATATCATCCTACATTAGTTCAAATATTTGGGTCTGCACAAATCATTGCCCTAGGTTCTGAGTCCCTGAAAATGTCATTAACTACCTCTGATTACCTGAAAAATGTTTTAGAACACAAGCTGTTAGAGGAAAAAATAATTTCAATATCAGATAAGGAATAAGATGGACAATACAAGTGACATCTAAGTATGCAGTATAATTTCTGGCAAAATTTTAGAATTAATTACCAAGTAAATGTTTTTTGAGGACTTAGAAGGAGAAACTATAATGACTAGCACCTAGCTAACACTTTACCCAGCCATAATCATGCCAAAATGAACTCTTTCTTAGGCTTAGCCTGCATGGACAATGGACTTGCAGTCGACCTAGTATTTTTATCCAGGCTTTGATGAGGATGGAGAAACATGAGCTTGAGTTAAAACAATCAGCTGGGTTACGTATCAAATGTGTATGATCAAAGTGACTAATTGGTCAACGTTGGCCTCAGATGATTTTTAGTAAAGGCCCATAGAAATTTCTCTTCTACCCTATTTATCACCACCTTGAATAAAGGCTGAAAGAATATGCTCATCAACTTTGCAGATGACACAATAGCAGAAGATATGGAAGATACATTGAAAGAAAGAAACTGGGATGATGAAAGGATTAAAAATTTGGTATAGAGATTATATGAAGTGAGAGAGGTGATTTTCCAGAAGAAGACTACCAGAGGAGGTATGCTGAAATATATTAATGGATTTCCTGTTAAAGACTGATTGGATCAGTGTTTCACTCAGGCTTTGGGATATATGCCTACTGCCTAGAAGTTCTTATTAAATATAAAGTGTCCTAAGTCTCACCTCCACAGAGGCTGTTATATTACTTTTGGGATAGAGCTCCTAGTTCTGCATTTTGACAAGCACACCCTAAGATTCTGATACTCGTGGTCGATGAGCCACTCTCTGAGAAATATAGGATCATATATATTCTTTTCAATCTCAGACATTCAAACTAAGACCATGGAATGGCAGCTATAGGGAAAGAGATTAGGGATAACCATTAAGAAGATCTAGTAGGTAAAACTACCTAAATAAATAAGTTTCCCTGGAGGCAGTGATTCTTGGGAGGACATTCAAGCACTATTTCAAGGTACCATGGAGGAGATATAGTATGCAAGCTTTGACCTATACAGCTTCTTCTAACCCTGAGTTTATTTGGTGAAAAAATATCATTAAGCAGTAATAAAATACTGCAGAAATACCCTTTAGTTAGCTGACCAGCTCTGCCTAGTCACTTAGTTGGCCCTCCAGACTATCAATTTTGCTCTCTCCTCTTAACCTATAGAAAATATGAAAGAAGTATGTGTGAGAGAGAGAGAGAGAGAGAGAGAGAGAGAGATGGCAAAATAGGAAGGAGAGAGATGAATGAAGGAAATAGAATAGGTAAGGAAAAGAAGGAGAAACAGTAAGGGATCCCAGCTCATTACTCAAGAAACATGGATTTGAGACTTGGCATCACAAAATAGATGCATGACCCTGGAAAATTCACTATCCCTCTGTGGACTTTAAATTACAAATACATATATTGAGTAAAACAGTGATCGGATTCACAGTTATTTATTATACTATTTTTTAAAAATAAATCATTAATAAAAGAAGGCTATGCAGGGACCAATGATGAAATGTCATCACCTAGAGATTACATGAACATCCTTCTGAGTGTACTCACCTGGTTTCCATTTTAAAAACCTCAAAACAAACACAAGACACTTAATCCAGGTACCTCCTGCATACATCTAGGGGAATGCTTTGCCTCTCTGTCTTAATTTCCTTTACATAAAATGGCAATAATTCTGGTTTCTATTTAATAGTATTAAACAACATTCAATAAATGTTAGTTATATAAAAAAAAGTAAGTCGTATATTTTTTGTTTGCATATGTTGGCTGGTCAATTCAGAAATATATTGTATTATCTTCAAAGAGTCTAAATGCCCTCAGGGTGAAAAACAGAATGTAGTGGAGTTCAATGATAACAGTTGAGAAGTCTGGAAATCTTAACAGCTGTAGATGAAACTCAGGGATGCTTGGATGAAGAGCAGCTATTGATTGATAGTAATTTGATGATAAATTTATATTATCTCATTAATTTTAAGAATCAGATTGCTCCTTTGTAAAAAAGACTGGAAACAAAATAGTTAGATTTCATATATGAAGTCTGTATATATTTTGTTCTATTAGTGTTTTGTTCTCTCACGTTGAACAGCTTTTTTTTGTTTTTTTTAGTCACTGCTTCTCCGTATCATAGTTACAGTGATTTCATTTTTATCCCAGGTAAATAAATGAGTCTCAAAGGACTCTTCTCTTTTTGTCCCTATTTCTTTTATTAATATTTCTCTTGATGGGGCATTATCCTTAGAAATTACCTTCTCATTCCCAGTGAACAAAAGTGTGTAGCAACCCAGATTTTAAAAAAAAAAGCAATATGCAAAACAAAACAGCCCCAAGGGAACACTCAACAAACCCAAAAATGTATTTTTTATTTTCTGGTTTTCTAAGCTTTAGCACTTTAGTTTCTGAAAGATTTGAGGGATCCATTAATGATAAATAGCCTTTTGGAAGAATGTTTATAGTAATCTTAAGCTAATCTTTTGGTACATTTTCTTCCATCTACTTCTCCTTTTATCAGAGGAAAATTTGTTGGACATTTATCCACTGGTAAATACAGGTGAACATCTAGTTGACACAGAGAAAGTCTATAGTTGGAAGTTTGCAGTTACTTATTTTGCATTTTAAATGGTTCCCATGAACAGTTACTTATATTTGCTATAAATCCTTTCTTGTTAACTACATCATGTTAGCCATAGAGTTTTTATCAATTTCTATAGCTCTAAGCCCTGAATCTAGATCCCTGAATTACCATTTTAGTTCTTCAGCAGTGTTGTTTCCATATCAGTTAAACGTCAAGATGATAAAGTCTATTTATAAGCATTGAAATCCAGGAATGAATGATGTTATGTAAATGTACAGAATCATTATTTTATCCCAAATCAAGGACTATACCAGATCAATGCTATGATATGTTGTTGAATTTATTGTCCTACTCTTAATGACACACACATTATATTGTCAATTTCAAGTTACTGGGCAACTTGTTCCAAAATGCTTCCATTCATCATATTGACTGTGATGTTAATCAAATTGACTATCCTTAACAAAGAGCCTTGCTTCATTTGAGTTATATTGCTTTTCTGCCTATGGGGAACATTTAAACAATTAACAAAAGCAGATCCAATGCTAATAAAGAAAACAAATGAAGATTTATTCATAATCATCAAAAGAATCATAATAAGTTAATTAAGGTATATGGTACTTTTGGAAGGAAAGTGATAAGATGGGGAAAAATCCTTTGTGAGAAGGTGAAGGGAGGAGCAAAAGGAGCTTGTTAAAGCATTCTTCAGCTTTTGTAATTTTCATTGATTTAATCTCAAAGAACAATAGACAGGAATCCATTGAAGATAGAAGCTAGCACTTGAGGAGGAGGGGGAAAAAAGAGATCAATCAGAATCTGAAGCTTGCCAAATATTTGAAAGATATTGAGGCAGCCAGAAGGGAGAACAACAGTCTGAGGTGATCAAGGGAATAAAAGAAATACTTAATGGGATAAAACTAAGGAGCAAAAGAAAATTCAAATTGAAAATCAAGTAATGTTTTTTGGCAGCCCATAGATTATTCCTTCCTAAGCAATGTTAGACTTCCCGTGGAGATGTTTCCCTTTAAAGTTTTATTCTTAGCCATCAAGAGAGAAACAAAGCTCCCTAAACTATCATGTGAATGAAACATCAATGTTTGTGAAAATTGTTGGCTCAGCTAAATGTACCAAGGTCTTTTGGGGGCAATGGTTCTAATGAAGTAACAGCATCCAAATCTAGAGTAGACTTTGAGGACCATGCACTTGCTTAGTAAATCAAGTACTGGAAGCATTTCAGAGTAATTTGAGAAGTCACAAGCACTCTTTAAAGTTAGCTAAGTACTAATTCAGTCCTTCCAATTCCTAAATAATTGAGAAGGCTTTGTGTCTAACATTGGTACCAGAAGAAGTGATGTGTCATGGACTCATCCCCCTTCCATGGGAATGTTTATTACATCCCAGTTGGAGGCCACAAACTGATAAGTGCAATGTGAGAGTGTATCCTTAAGAGCTAAAGCAGGTAGGGCAGGCTGTAAGGAGAAATTAATGAAGTTTGAATTTGTCAGGAAGACTTTATGGAGTTGGAGTAGGAACAACTAAGGAAATTTGAATTTGTAAAAGAGGACAGTAAATTGGAAGAGAGATCTATGGAAGTCACCAAGGCAGCAGAGAACATTCTGTCATTCTACAATACTGTGACATTTATGTCAAACTTCAACTAAAACAACTTCCTAAAACATATAGTTTAGTTGTAGGAAGAAATTTCTACATAAAAAGAACCTAGAACATTATGGTTTTTCTTAAATGAATAAAAACATTATGGTATATCCATGGAGATGCCTATAGAGAGGGAGCATATGGGTAATAAAGTAAATATTGAAGTGAACATTTTAAGACATGGATACTAAACACAGTTCTGCTATTAATTAATATGAAATCTTTTTGGTAAGTAACTTCACCTCTCTGCTCTTCAGTTTCTTCATCTGTAATGAATGAATGGATTGAATAAAATAAGTAAATAAATACATAAATAAAATTTCCTAACCCTTTCACAGTCCTTTCCTACCTTATATTTCTAAAGTTCTATTTGAAGCAACCAGAATAATGCAGAATTATATGCACTCACATGGTATATTATATAATTTTGAATGTGAAGAAACTGCAGGCTTAGGTTGATTTGAGAACACAGGAAAGATTTGCAGTTCCAGTTTGTGGTGAAAGGAAATAGTTTCAAGGAACTGATATCCTTCTGTTACTTCCTCTTTTCCTTGTTAATCTTCTCCCAAATGGCTCAGTGGCTTGAGTTCCAACCTCAGATCCTATAGGGAGATATCAAACCATCATCAAATAAATGCAGGATTGCTAAGGATACCATATTTGGTCACAAGAAAAATAATCATGGGGAGGCTTTTGGTGTCAGATTTGACCCCCTAGATGGTTGTAAAGGAAACAGAACTATAATTCAGGATCAGAAGGTCTAATCCAATTAGTCTGATCCCTGAGCTAGAAAGGGTCTGCTTCCACTTACGGCACAATCATTTTACAATAAGACATAATGTCAGCATCCCAGAGCCTACCACTGAGTTTCCTTTCACACACACCCAGAGAGGCCAAAACTACAAGGAAGAGTTGGAGTCGTAGAATCCTATTTGACTTGGGAGATTTAAAATATGCATGGAATGAGGGGATGGAGTAAGTAAAAAAAAAAACTTTCCTGCTTTTCAGACATATGCATATTTCACAGTGCTTATTTTTTATTAATCTAGATTCTGCTTTGAAAGAAGGAAGAAAACATGTGCTTATATGTACCTATGCCATTTTATACTTTTTTTTTAAATTTGGAAAGGTGAAAGACTGTTCTGTTGTTGCTCGGTGCCTATGTTTGTGAGTTTGAGAAACCAAGGTGAGTTTGGAGATGACAGGAGAAAAAAATCCCTTGTATTGTTAAGTAATTAATTGGTTCGTTCTGAATGGCTAAGTTAAACCTAAGCTTTTAGGTATGACAGGACTTAGTGCAAATCCACGTACAGGAAAGCTTAAGACATAAAGCCACATGCAGTAGCATGTTTAGCCTGTTTTGCGTAATGCTTCTAAATATGAAGATGTAGGCTCTAGACTGTGGCAATGATTACTGCATGTACAGATGGAGATATCTTGTAAAATCTATTTAAATAAAAAAATAAAGTATGGACAGATTTCATGGCAAAACAGGAAATCTGACTAGTAAATATCAGCAACTAGTTGGATGAAGCCCCATCAGCTTGGATCGCCCTTGAAACCCACAGAGCAGACAGGTTCAGTCTGGAAGTAATATTCTACATACTTCTGTGGTAGGTTGAGTTATGTACCCCAGGGAAAAAAACCATGTTCATAATCTTAACCCCATTCCTATGGGTAAGAATCTATTGTAAATAAGACCTTTTGACGATGTTACTTTTAGCTAAGGTGTGGCCACACGAATCAGGGTGGGTCTTAATTCTGTTGCTGAAGGCATTTTGAAAGAGAAAGCCATGGGGAGGAGGGGAGGAATTGGAAGCTGGAAGTCAGCTGGAACTGGGAAGAGAAAAGAGAGAACATTGTCATGTAATGGGAAAGCCAAGGGTGGCCAGCCTGCCAGAACACTACCGACCACAGGAAGAAACAGACCTTCCAGCCTCCACAACTGTGAGACAGTAAATCCCCGTTGTTAAGCCATTCCACTGTGTGGTATTTATTACAGCAGCTAGGACACTAAGGCAACTCATTATTTGTTTTGATAAGGGGATTAATAATAGGTAGAAGAAAGAGCACTGGAATAAGTATAAAGGATCCTGAGTCTCCTGAAGTGGGTTCTTTCGTTTATGAACTGTGTGGTCTTGGGCAAGATACCCTGCCATCTCATACAAATACCTGTAGTGTAAAAAGGAGATAATAGTGTCTACTCTTCCTTACACAGAATTGTGATAATTGATTGAAATGATGTTTATTACACAACAATAATTAAATAACTCAGATATTGAATCCCAAGTTATTTGTACTATTCTAAGAACTATAATTGAATGATCTTTGATTTTTACAATTGACCTAAGAGATAAAGAAAAAGGTACTATCCTCTTTATTTCAGAGATAAGAAAACAGCTGCTCAGAATTGTGAAGGAACCCATGCAAGTTAACATGACTAGTACAGTATGGGGTACGACAAAGCTTTAAGTCAGTTCTTCCTAGCCCTAAAGCCTGTCCTTTTCCTTTGTATCATGCTGTTCTTGGAAAACAATTTAGTGTCAAACAAGTGCTCCAAGTATAAGACATTCTTCAAATATTATGTTTCATTGCAGAATTATGTTGTAAGGGGTCTCTATTGCAGTATTGGGTATTTCTATTTGGGTTTTATAAGCAAGATTAGAAGGTCTACTGAAGTCTATTCATTTCTCAAGACCTAGTTTAAATGCCATTTAGTTAATGAAAGCATCTACTGAACTTCTAGCTGGTACCTGCTATTTCTTGTACCAGTGTGACTTTTGGCCTTTCTAAGATAGTCTTTGTAATTTCTTTTTTTTTTTTAATAAAGATTTATTTATTTATTTATTTATTTATTTATTTATTATATATCCCCCCCTTTCTGCTTGTTCTTGCTGTGTTCATTTTTGCGTTCTTCTGGGTCTGCTTGTCTTCCCCTGCTGCAGCGACCTGCCAAGTCAGCTCACCACGCGGCAGCCTGCCTGCTCGTGGTGGCTTGCCCTGCCCACGGCGGCTTGCCTTCTTGAGGTGTTCTGCCTGCTCAAGGAGGCCCTGGGAACCAAACCCGGGACCTACCATGTGGTAAACTGGAGCCCTACCAATTGAGCTACAGCCGATTCCCTCTTTGTAATTTCTTATGCCTATGTTTTCCTTAAGACCTGTGCTGTTTAGTACAGTAGCTATACATGGCATGTGGCTATTTAAATATAAATTAATGAAAATTAAATTTAACATGTATTTCCTCAGTCATAACAATCACATTTCAAGAGTTCAATGGCCACACATTGCCATAGGCTGACACAGAACACTTCCATTATTGTAGAAAATTCTATTGGACAGTGATACTCTAGACCAGGGTGTGAAAACTATGGCCTACTGGAGAAAGCTGACCCACTGCCTGTTTGTGTAAATTAAGATTTTTTGGGAACACAGCCATACTCATTTGTTTACATGTTGTCTTTTCTTGATTTTGTACTACAACAGAAGAGTTGAATAGTTCTAACAGAGATTAAGTGGCCCACAAAGTCTAAAATATTTACTCTCTGGCCCTGTACAGAAAATGCTGTAAACAAGATTACAAGCTACTCAAGACTTGAAGCCCCCAGTGTTCGCGCTCTCTCTCTCTTTCCCTTCCTTCCTTCCTTCCTTTCTCTTTCTTTCTTTCTTCTTTTCTTCCTTCCTTCCTTCCTTCCTTCCTTTCTTCCTCCCTCCCTCCCTTCCTTCCTTCCTTCCTTCCTTCCTTCCTTCCTTCCTTCCTTCCTTCCTTCCTTCCTTCCTTTCTTTCTTTTTCTTTTTTTCTTTCTTTCTTCTTTCCTATCATATTAAATTCATAGTAAACACCAATGAGTGTTTGCTGAATTGAGTTGACATCAAATTAAGAAATAATACTAAATTAAGAAACTAACTTGAGGTTGTGTGTTTAATAAGTCATGGAATTGGGATTCAAAGCCAGTTCCAACTTATATAAAACTATGTGTTCTTGTCACACCATCTTGCTGTCTCCTGCTCTTCTGGAGTCACTAGATAAATGACCAGTCAAAGTAGGATCATGGCTATGAGCCAGGGATATCAGTTAGATCCCATCTGGTTACACAATGGTTTTCAAAGATGGCTTCTACTGGACTTCTGGGAAGATGGCATGGAGTAAGTAGTCAGTGCTCAACTCTGTCACAAAAACAATGGAGGAAGGGCAAAAAGATGTCTGGGGGAGCTGCTTTAGAGATCTGCAGACCATGAGAGTGTTGCATATCCCCCAGGAGGGTGAGGGACAGAAAGATGAAGAAGCCAAAACAAAAACTTTTAGTTGTGGAAGCAGATGTGACTCAAGTGGTTGGGCACCCATTTCCCACATAGGAGGTCCTGGGTTCAGCTCCCAGTGCCTCCTAAAGAAGACAAAACAACAAGCAGACAATGAGCAGATAATGAGCAAAAACAGCCAGCAAACAATAAGCAGACAAAAAGCAAAAACAAACAACAACAAAAAAAACCCACTGTTAGTTGCTAACTTCCACAGCTGGGGATGGCACCTATCCCCCAC
>PVKH010012580.1:0-17213 GCA_004027955.1 Chaetophractus vellerosus
ACTGTTCCTGCCCCTGCCCCCCTCATCAAGATACTAAATAAAAAAAAAAACAACACAAGTTTGCATCCCAGGGTGGGGGGCAGTGGAAATTAGTGCAACTCTTGAGGATCTAAAGGATGCAAGAGTGGTGGTCCACATCATATCCCTATTTATGTCACCTTAATGTAGGACTAGCCCCTTCAGAACACAGATACACCTGGAGAATGAGAGTAGATTATTATTAGTCTAACTAAGTGGTATCCCTAATTGGAGTCTCTGTGCCAGAAGTAGCATCTTTGCTATAGTAAGATAACCAACTTCAGGTGCATGGTGTGAGGCCATTGATTTGGCAAAATGTGTTCTTTTTTACTCCAGTTGGAAAAGAGGATCAGACATTATTTGCATTCATACAGAATGGACAGTAATAAATATTTAGTTTTTCACTCTGTCATAATATAGTACCAAGTAATCTGGACTATCTGGACATCTGCAGGATATCATTCCATTTATATCATGCTAATCAGGCTAGATGAGCAGTAAGTGGCCAGCATGCTAGAAGCCTTTGTAAGACATAGGTGCTCTAGAGGGAAGGAGATAAACCCTTTGAAGAGTCAGGGCCTGCTCCACCAATATAATTTTTAGGCATCATCTAGTCTGGGGAGTTCCAGGACATGTGCTCCACAGTAAAAGAATAAATATTGCATATTGCATTGTGCACCTTGAAGAGGGAAGCACAAAGCCTGGTAAGGCTCTTCAAGTTCTGGAAGCAGCATAGCCCACATCTGGGAATATTGCTGTAATCCATATACTTAGCAATGTGAAATGCTGCCAGCTTTGAGTGGGATATACAGGCCCTTGTTGTAGGAAAAGTTTTGTGGAGTTTATGACAAACCGTGTGGTAGAACACACATAAGCCCCTGGGGTTCTGAATCAAGGCATTGCCATTTAGTTTATATGCTTTTTGAAAATAAATCCCGACATATTATTGAGGCCTGGTAGAGACTGAGTGCCTGACAATGGGGCACCAAGTGACCATGCTCTAGAATTACATATGGTGAAATGAGTTCTAACAAAGCCAGTAAGTCAAGGCATCAGGCAGGCCTCACAATGATCCATTGTAAGATAGAAATAGAAAAACTGGTATCAAGTATGAACAGGACTGCAAGGCAAAAGGAAGCTGCATGAGCAGGAAGCACCATTCTCCATGCCATCCACCACTATTGTACCGGAACCTCATCCTCAGATCCTTCCTCCTCCATGTGGAGGTTTCCTCATGGCCAATGGATGGAGGATGACAAAGCTCAAATTTGCATTATGGATGGGCAGCTTTGGTATGTGAATGCAAGTTGAAAATATATGGTGCCTGCACTGCAGCCTCACTCAGGGGTAGTCTTGAAAGATAGTAGCTGAAGAGAATCCTTAAAATGGGCAGCACTTTGGTGGCCATTTACTTTGTTTGGAAGGAGAAGTGACTCTGTTAAAATATGTATGGACTCATGGGCAGTGGTGACTAGCCTGATTGGGTGGTCAGGGGTCTGAAGAGAGATGATAAGATTGGGTACAAGGAGATCTGGGTTAAAAGCATATGGATGGTCATATGAGAGTGGTATAAAGAGTGAAGATCTTTATATCACATGTTGACACTCGCCAGAGAACTTCTATCATAGGAGAAGCACTAAACAATATGGTCCTGCACCATTCAGTAGTTTCTCCACTAACCACCTTAAACTGTGGTATTAAAATGAGGCTAGTCTAAATTGAAGTGTGCTGTAACTGCAAAATACACACTGGATTTCAAAGATGTAGTAGTTAAAAAGCAAAATATTAATAGCGATTTTTATATTGATTAAAAATTGAAATGATAATATTTATGATATATGGGTTGAATGACATTAAAATTAATTTTATCTGTTTCTTTTTACCATTTTAAATGTGACTACTAGAAAATTTAAAATTACTTATCTGAATTTCTTTTGTTTCAAGAAAATCAGATATGCAACTAATGATAAGTGGCAAAGAGCAAAGATCATTAAATTAATTATCTTCTATTTCTTCCAACTGTTCTATAAATTAATGATGACTCATCACATTTACATGTATATACCAAATGACTTTAGCAACTGTATTTTTTAATCAAATTCACTATGTATTTGTTGAAAACATCCCTTAATATTGTCTACTTTATTAAAAAATAATTTTTCAAAAAAATTACAAATGTGACACATTATATTTGATTCAGATGGTGCTAATAAAGACAGAATAACTTGGCTAGTTGACATCCCAGTGCTGACATGATATGTGTATGAATTGGGTGGTCTTGTGGAGAGATGAAGCCTATGCATGGACCTATGAGCATGGCCTACCACTTCCGCTTAACAAAGCTGATAAGCTACTGCTGCTGACAAATGTACAACCTGCTAGCAACAGAGACCAATGCTGAGCTTGATATGGCACTGTTCTTCTAGAGCCTAACCTGACACTTGTTGGAATATTGATTACATTGGGCTCCTTCCATCCTGGGAGGACCAGAGATTTGTTTTAATGAAAAATGACATGTATTCTGTTTGAATTTGCTGTTCTTACCTGCAGGATCTCTGTCAGCACCATTATTCAAGGGCTTCTGGTATATTTGATCTATCTACATGGGATCCCACATAACATTATGTTAGAGCCAGTGAATCACATTATAGCGAGGGAGGTCTGCGATTGGGTACATGATCATGGGATCTGTTAGTTATGTCACAGACAGCATGACCCAGATGATGCAGGCCTGATGGAATGTTGGCCGACCTGCTAAAGGCTCAGTTGAAGTGCAAGTCTGGAGCTGATACTTTGCAAGAATGCAATGCCATCCTCCAGGATGCAGTATATACAAAGATCTTTATATAGAATATGTCCCCAATGGTAAAACCACATGGATCCAGGAATCATGGAGTGGAAGCAGGTGTAGCTCCACTTATCATGACCCATTGGGGAAAATTGTGCTTCCCATCTCCACAACTCTATGAGCTCAGCAAGGTAAAAGTCCCCAAAGGCAGCACAACTTTACTAGGTGACTTACAAGTCCTATTGAACTCTAAGCTATGGTTGCTGCCTGGGCACTCTGGACAAGAAGAGACACCATCTTGGCTGAGGTAATTGACCCTGATTGTCAGGAGAAGATGGGACTGCTGTTATGCAATGGGAGCCGGAAGAAATACCCACTTAGATGCTCCTTGTGTCCGGATCACACCACCAGGTAAGCCATCAGGACTAACAGGTGGTTGCCGCAGCTGAGGAGAAGCTAGGATTAATAGTGAAGAGGATGAGTATCAGTTGCTGCCCGGGGACCAGTTGAAGTGGCTGGGGCTAGATTTGTTCTACTAACCTTCCTCTTATACATTTTGCCCAGGAAGAGAGGACCACCAGAATCCTGGAGTGACTGCTCCCTGAATTGTAAATGGAGAAGTGGATCTGAGTGATGCAAGGGATGGACTGTGAAAGATGCAGAATTGCACCACCACCAAGGATTCCCCTCAAGGAGGGACTTGTCCCAGCTTCTGTCTTCTGTCAGCAGAGAGCCTCCAGCTTTCAGCTCTTTTCAGGTTTTTCCTCAGCTACAGAGAACCAACTTGCCCAAGAGAATGCCTTTCCTGGGGTGGACCACAGTCAGTGTCTAATTGTAGTGGCTTAAAAGCCCTGCCATTTCACCCTACTAGGAGCAACTTAGATGAGCCCTTCATGCTCCAGAGCTCCCCAGTGGGCTTGGCCTGGCTGGGGCTTCGTCAGTCCTGCATCACAGTTTGATTTCTTCCTCTTCCCAACCTGCTTCTTCCCCTCAGCTTCCACAGCTACTGATCACTAGTAAATACCCTGCAGGCCAAGTGCCACCTCAGCATCCAAAGTTTCAGCTATCTTTATTATACTCTTCTATCTCTATTCTATGCTTAAAACACTCATTCACGCAAAATCTTACATTTTTATCTAAGGTCTAGATTCCTACTTCCTTTTATTTGTTATTTTCAATAAATGTCCCAGAATCAATTCAAACTGTCCAAAATGAATACTTCCCTTCTCCCTTATAACTTCTTACTTTCTCTTAATGATACATCTATTTTCCTAAGTCCTTCCCCGTAGTCCACCTCCAGGGTCATAAACTCATCCTCTTATTGTTATCTTTAATCTCTCATATTCAAATAGGTCTTCAAATAACTGACCTACTCTTTGCCAGAATTACCTAGATCCCAATCCTTACTTGTCTGGAGGGACCTTCTTGTATTGTTCACTGCCGCCTCTTCATTATCTAGCCATGTCCCAAACACAGTAGGTTCTCAGCAATTAATTTTTGAGTGAACAGTGATTGCAATAGCTACCAGGTAGATTTGCTTGCTCTACTTCCATTCTCACAAACTTTCTGTGTTCTGCAACCACAATGATAATCCAATGTCACTCTCATTTGCTTGAACTTCCTCTTCTAATACCTTCAGGAGTTCCATATTTCTCTAAGGGTACAAGACAAATTCTTTGGACTGGTCTTCAAAGTTCTGCAATATGTGAATTTAGTCTACTCATCTGATTTCTAATTTGTTCCCAAGAGTAAATATTTTCTAGCCAGGTCCTTCTACTCTGTACAGAAGAGGATTTATTGATTGTGAATCTACTCTTGCTCAAGCTGTTCTATAATGTGGAGTATGGAATGCCCCTGCCAGATGAAAGTCTCTCTCTTTCTGAATCTGAGACCATCTCTACCCCTTCAGGCAGTCATCTTTCCCTCACTGCTCACGTACAGCTGTGCACCACTCATTTTTGCCCTTCACATTCATCAGTAAACATTTTTAAAGCATCTACTATGTTTCAGGCAGTAAGCTGGATGCTGAGGACATGGAAAATGGAGACACATCTCCTGTTCTCAAGAAGTCCTGTAGAGGGAGAAGATAGATAATAAGTAAGTGCAGTGATACTTGAAGGGGCTCTGATAAATGTCTGCATTGAGTATGAAAAAGAAGGTAATCAATTTTCAGGAGAATCAGAAAGGCAGCATAAAGGAAGGGACATTTGCACTTACTCTAGAAAAATGAGGGTGATCAATAGATTTATGATGTCAGAATGATGATGGGGAGTATATATTTTGGGCAGAAAAAGCAGGCTGAAAGAGGCAGGGACACATGAAATCGCCAGAGAAGTCCAAGTATTCTGTCTTGGGAGCAAGAGAGGACATGGGAGGCAAAGAGGGAGAGTTTGGCAAGTGAAAGGGCTGTAGAAGTTAGCCGAGGCTAGATCTTCGACAATCTTGTGGGCCATTCCAAGGAGTTTGGACTTTATCTTGTTGGCAGTGAGTAAAGTACACTACGGAAAATTTTAAGTGCACAAGTAACATGACCAAATTTGAGTTTTAGGAAGATCACACAATCACACATTATTTAACTTTAAAAAATATGGATCCAGTGTCCAGGTGTTAAGAAAACAAGCTGCTTGGGGACAGTGTCTTACATATAATAGGAGCTTTAGAAGGATGAGTTTCCTTTTCTCTTAATTCTACTATCAAAAAAAGTAATGGTTGCACTGAGCCAGCACCGCTAAGTAGATAGGCATTTATATGCACACATGTACACATATATTCTAAACATCAAATTACACAGACTCTGCTTTAAGGAAAGCAAAACAAACATGCTACTGTGCAGGTAATTTAAAGAATACCCCTTAACAAGAGAGTGGGTTGAATTTATCTTTGCAAAGGTAACCCCCTAAATTTCATTTAAATAGAGAGTTCCTCTTTGGTCCTCATGATTGTTTACACAGCATTACTTGATGAAGAGGCTGAATAGCTGTTATAACATCTCCACTTAATCAATCATAATAAAGTGAACACACCTTTGAAATGATAATGCAATGAACCATTTCATAGGGACTGGCTTCACACAACAACTGTTGAGGAATGTATCTGCTACACAGAGGGAGGGAGGTATTTGCGTATGCTGTGACAGTTTAAGGGATAACAGTTCAGAACGTAAAGAACAAAGGATTTACGCTACAGAAACACAACAGTAGATACAACTTAGAAACCGGTTTTACTCTGCTGCAAACAAATGGACAAGATATTGTACAATATATAATAAAAAGTACAGCATAATACAAGTGCCACTAACAAAAGAAACTTAAGGATAAGACTTAAAAATGCTTATTTGTAATATATATACACACACTGCAATAAAAAGCCACAATAAATACACGAATTCCCATGTCATTCATAATAAATACTGAAAATATAAATACAGAAGACACACAGCTATTATGAATAAATTATTACAACAGAAGGTCCAGGTTAAGTTCTGTTGAATATTATTGTAGCTTATTTTATATACCCTTTGGCATCTTTGATGTTATAACTTATACACAAGAGAAATTAGTCTAGAAACTGCATGACATACTATATGACGTCTTAGTGTAAAATGACTGTATGTATGGATTGTAGTTTGAATTTCTTCCCTTTCACCCTTTATAAGTGATTAGATTGGACTTAACAGTAATAAAATATCTATTTGAGTATGGTCGAAAGAGTAAAAGTAATAATAAAAGCCAACTGAAAGAGAAAACAAATTCTAATGTCAAACTATGTTACAGTGCAGTGGCTTTTCTGAAAAGTTACTCTTTTTTTTTCCCCTAGCGAAAACAAACAAAAAAAAAAACAACAACTCTTAGAACACTTCCTTTGTGTAAAGACCATTCCTAATGTCCAAATCATTCAAAATAGACTGAAGGATAACTTCCGAGTCCTTTGGATCATTCGATCTACCATTACATTCAGCTTGTTAGATTTCATCAGACTTTTCAAATGTACCAAGTTTCTATCGCAGCTGCAAAGTGGAGACACTGTTGACGTCTATAACTATCATCAAGATAAAGACACTGCAAAAAGTGACGTTTGTCTAAGCAACCAATTATATATATATATTTTAAATGGGGAAAATGCAGTTTTGACCAATGTCAAATGACCGTTTCCTATCAAATCGATATACCCTGTGACACTGAGGGAAACACTGAAATAACAAAGTGCCATTTTCTGCATTAACAGGCATTAACCAGTACATATGTATTAATAGTTCTATCTTAAGAGGCTATTACACCAGAAATGCAATAAACTGAAATAAAAAGCAGATCAACTTTACTAAGACACAATAAAGGCTGAGGTTCTTAGGAACAGAGTTGTAATCTACAGGTTTTAAATTTTTTTAAAAAATTATTTCTGCATTGTAAATGTCTAGCATTTATTTTACATCAAACACTTTGAAACATGTTTCACAAACTACACCTCAGACTTTTTTCCAAGAAGTGTCTAGAGTCAATTAAAACACGGGCCAAATTTTTCAACATCTGTTACATGAGCATTCTATAGTATTTGTTTTTTAAAGCAAAAAAGGGTCATTTTCCCCTAATGTTATATGTGGGGGCAACCACCTTAATGTGGCTGTTTTTTCACAATAGCATCTGAGTTGGGGAGATAAGTAGCTGCACCCAGATTGAAAAAAATCCCACGGAGAAAGGAAATGTTGAATTTGGAGGGTATTCCTCATCTTCCGGTTAGTTCTGACTCTGGGTTGGATTTAACTCTGAGTGAATGGAAACGGCTCTGAAAGTGCAGGGGGGGAGAAGGGGACTGTGTCGTGACATAATCAGAAAAAAATCACCACCCTCCAGGACTCCTCCCTTCGTTTTCAGGCCTTGTCAAGATGACAAATTTTCAAATCATTTTTCTGATCCCCGAGAAGGCAAGCAGCCACTGTTTAACTCACATGGGGACAAAGGCTGGGATCAAATGGTGGCTGAATAATTCTCTGGAGTCATATTAGACTTCTCCACAACTAGTCGCATCTTCCCCAAAAGGAGTAGAAAATCTTTAGATTCTTACTTGTCATTTTAGGCAAAGGAAGGACTAATGAGAAGGTACTTATTTCGAAGCAAGAAGGCAGAAAATGCTCACTTTTTGTCATTGTAACTTCTCAGAGAATTGAACAGTTTAAAAGTCGAGTCACTTGATTCCAGTTCTGATGTTATACTGGGGATCTGAAATAGTCCTTTTTCCTGACATTACCTCCAAACAGGCACGAAAAACCCCCAAAAAGTAAAAATAAAAACAACCACAGTCATACTTTTTGAAAGTAGGTCACATTACTGAGCACTGTGCCAATACCCACATCTTTATTAAAAGATCTGATTTCTTGGGAGGTTTGTGGAGTCATCAAATGCAATAATTGTCATATGTAGGAGGGAACCCAACTTCCCTTGAGTCTCCTAGTACAATGGCCCAAATCACCAGAACTGTTGCCAGGTGCCTAGCCCACAAAGACTGAGAAGATATTTTCTTCTTGTGAGAAAAAACCGTAAGAGAACTGGATTGGGTTGCCAAGGAAACCACCTTCCCTAGAGATGTTAAGAATAGATAGGTCTCTAACCTCTTGGACATGCCTGAGTGACAGTTCTCCCAGGAGGTAGATGGATGAGCTAAATGACCTCTGGAGCTCTCTTCTAGTTTTAGGACTATAAAATTTGAAGAATACAGAATAACCTCAGACTTTCCATTATTCACACACAGTTGGCCATTGTGAGTATCTTTGAAAAGGCTGAACTACGCTGAGATACCCTTTTGGCGTGACTAGGGCCTAATGAATCACCATTGAGACAATAACCTTTGGCAGTGGACCCAATTTAATTGTCGTACAAAGGAAAGACTGCCAACAACAAAGTTCAGATATCATTTGGGAATCATTAAATCACCCAAGGAACAATGCTAAATTAAAAAATAAAAAATAATAAACAAACAAAAACCCCCACACAATCTATTTCCTTGGCTTAAAATTTTAGTTTTTTTTCCTTTTTCAGAGAATTAAGATTTGGATTTTATTTCATTCATTCCTTCTTTTTCATATTTAAACAAAAGTGCAAAATGGCATATAGATCTTCAAATTTGTTTTTAAAGATGGGTGGCTTTCTTAATGGCTACAGGGAAAGTTTGGTGACTGACATAAAAAAAGAGGAGTAAAATAAAATTTGATAAAAGGTGCTACAAAATTAGAAATTTTTAAGTTCCTTTTTTATATGGCCCTTATCTGAAGACAACAGCAAAACAATTTTAGGAGGCCCTGTGTCTCTGAGAAAGGAGTTGTAGATGTACTCAGTGAGGCAGAGGATTTGATAAAGATCTCTGGTGACACAGGGTCCTAGATAATTTAAAGAGACATTTCTAAATCAGTTTCCTTTCAGATGCTCATTAATAACTAACTTTCAAGAAAATCCTAAGCCAGATTTAAAATATTGGGAGAAAGTAAAAAAAGAAAGGAAAAGGATACCTAACAAAGACGTTATACCAAAAATTCAACTAAAACCATTCAGTGAGGTCACATAAATTAACTCAGACAAAGGTGAGGCTAATTTCTACTTTGTCTTCCCTTAGCTTCTTCTAATCAACCTTTATTATCTTAAAATATTTAAATGGCCTCACAAATGTCACTAAGATTTGTGTTATTGAATGTTACTCTAATCATATTAAGGAGTAAGGCAAGAAAGGAACTAAATAAATAGCGTGTTGAATACAAATACTGGCAAAAATAAATTCCATTATATTCCTTTGAAACTTTACTCCAGCCAGAAATTTTATTAGAGATGAAATAAAATGGGTTGACTTTTCTTGAAGTGTAAAGTTCCAAAGAAAAAATAATTACACTGGATAGTGATATATATGTATTACAAGTAGGAAAAAGTAGTCACTAAAGTGACTTAAGTCTCTGAAATTACTTAATTTCCCATGAGCACAACAAGGTATTTCTAAAAGTCCAGGCTGTATATGAATAAGATTATAAAAACCTGCATATAAGAAAGATTCTATGTTCTGGTATAATAAGATCTAGCCCAGCTCTCCTGAACTCTTTTATAGTTCCTAGGAGACGCCACTGATTAAGCCTGTATTCCATCATCACCCCTACTCTGACACTTCCATAATTCCAGTGAAGTTTTAATCTGGCTGCATGCACCTTCCTGCTGCCCTTCACTCTGCCTGAACCACCACTCTCAGGACCCGAAACCAGCGGCATGTTACTTTCCAGACAGCACCAAGTGGGTCTAACCCCAGGACTGATCACCAGGTAAAACCCAGGCCACATCAAGCTTTTGAGTTTGAATTTCTAATAAGAAAGACCAAAACAAAACAATACGCCTGAAATGGTTAGAAAGGGGGTCTCAATAATGAACACTCCACAAAACTGCTTGAAAAGCCACAAGAATAGTCAAAATAAAACTGAGAAGTTACTGCCTTGAAGAGTCCTATTGAATTTCAGATTTGACAGGTAATATATTGAAGAAGAGCTCCTTTATTTCCATATGCCTTACCTTTGAACAACAATGTTCGTCATCTCTAAGTTATTTTAATATAAAATGTCTTTAAGATTTCTTTAAAATCATCTCCTTAGCATCTTGTAAAGCTGTGTTTTCATTTTTCAAAGCTATAGATAGTAAAAACATAATTGATATGGATACTGGGCAGCAGATGTGAACACCAACTGTGCTGTGAGAGTCCACGTTGTAACTGCCTTTTTTAGGTTTTGTTTGTGATTCTAGTTGTTCTGGTATAATAAGATGTAGCCCAGGTCTCCTGAACCCTTTGATAGTTCCTAGGAGACATCACTTATTAAGCCTGTATTCCATTGTCACTCCTACACTGACACTTCCATAATTCCAGTGAGGTTTAAAATTGCTGATATTCTGTTAAATTAAACCAATTAAATTCTTTCATGCTACAGAAAACATCTGAGGAGCTGTGCTGTTTGTGCAAATTTGTGGCATTTCATCTTACACATTTAAGTTGCTCCAACACAAGGAACAGATCTCAGAAAAAGCAATGCAATGAGAAGTTGCAAATTTGTATCAGAGCTTATAGTGATCAAGGCTTTAAACTTTTGGTGTCAGTTGTTTGAAGAATTTGACAGCCCCAATTTCAATTTACTGTCCAGTCTTGCATTCAAGGTTAGGATTTTATATACTGACTATAATAATGACACTGAAAACTAGGACTGCGGGTTCTGTGAGAGAATAAGGAGCAGGCCCCAGGTTAAAGAGAAACATTACATTATATTTGGAGAAATGGAGAGCTTCCTGGCGCCTTTTTAAAAGGCAGTCTATTAACCTCTGAGGATGTCAATTTTTCCCTGCTAATCCCATGGTTTGTAACCCCAGCTAGAGGTAAGGGGGTAGAAAGCCTACGCCTTTGGAAGGTGAAGCCAGGCTTCTATATTTTGACGGGCTGTTTATAAATAGAAGTAAGAGTGGTTGTGTTCCACACTGCTTCACTGTTTCAAAGGTTTTCTGAACTGTTTCCTGAGTTGTGCATGAGTGAAACCTGTTTTTGAAACTGATAGGAGTTTGCTGATATAAATTCAGCATCACCTATATAGGACTACCACTGAAGAAGCAATTAGGTGAAAATCTCTTTTTCATTTGACCCAGTCCTTCCAGGCAGGTCCAGATGTAATTTATAAATCTCAGATAGGAGGAGAGGAAGGAGAATCCTGTGAGTTCCATTAATTTGGGAAAAAGAGGCATCCTTTTAGCTGAAGTTTATATTTAATTAGATAAGAATTGATGCCAATTTTTCTATCACTTTATAAATCACATATTAAAATGATTTGAATAAGGCTTGATTTATTACTTCATGCCACCCTTCATCATCCATTAGAATTTATCGGGGTTTTTGCCCCCCTCTTTTTTATCACCTAGGACAGTTCCTCTAACAGCAGATGTTCAATAAATATTTGTTGAACGAAGGAACTGTACTTAATGCATTCTGAATACCAAGATCAAAGGGTTATAAACTTGTATGGTAATACCAGAAATTTAAATCAAAGAACAAATGATATGTCAATATATAGGAAATAAATCATGCTATATTTTCTGTTTAATGATAACCAAACTAAAATTTTGCCTGAAAGACATCTGTTACTGATGGTAAAAATATAAAGAACATAATTAGTTTACATAATCTTTTTGTCTCTTGATTAATTTGTGGCCAGTATTTCTGTAACACTCATAGTGGGTTTATTTTTTTTTTGGAGGGGACAAAATATGATTGTGAAGATTCTGTCACTCTAAGAAATACTAATTTAGCATTTCATATGTGGCTGGAATACTTGGAAAAATATAGTTTCACCACAAAGAAAAGCCTGGCTTTCAAAAAGTAACTATATCATTCAATTAACTAAAAGACATGCGGCAAATGGATTTTATTTATGTCTTAATAATCAATGATTAAGAGATGGTGGAAAAATAGTAAATCTCTTTCATTGACTTCTTTCTCCCAAAGGAAACCAGGAATGACAAAGGAGATGCAAGCTGCTTCAGCCACTTGACTTGCAAATCAATTTGGCCTGGATTATAACTGAGAATTAAGTCCCATTAAAAGGTATAGGGCTGGTGCTAAAACAACAGGGATTGGAGCATGAAGCTTTGCAACTGGCAGTGAATGACTGAAAAGCTGTATGTCTATAAAGACTATAATTTGGTTAGATATACTATGGGGGTGATACAACAGCTGCAGGTCAGGTATTGTGTCTTGATATAAAGATCTTAAGTATCCTGACTGGCTGCATCTAGCTTGATCCCCATTTTAAAAAGCTGAGAATAACTGTAGTGCTTTCCTGGCATGTGGGTAGTTTTTGTTGAATAGAGGGCTATTAATGGAAAAAAAAAAAAGTCAGATGGAACACTGTGCTCTCTCAGCTTTTTTGGGGGGAAAGGAAATAACAATGAAATAATCCCATCATTAGTATTATTTGCAACGTAGACCCAATATTTTCAAACTATAGCTTTAAAAAATATCATCTTTTTCAGTCTACATTGTTAGGCCATAAAACCCAACTGGATTCTAGGGTAGGGAAAATTTTATACCCATTTCTGGTTATTGCCTAAAATACCTCATTCTCCAGTTTGTGGTATGCACTATTGTGTGTGTGTGTATGTGTGTGTAGTATATGGGAGTGTTTTAAATAGGTAGCCTGTGTATGTAGTTTGTGGGACATGAGTAGGGGTATGGTTATGTATATGAAAATTTGGAATGGTAGCTTTTGTGGTTGGAAGGCTAATTCTTCAAAATAGGTAACAACTTTCTACCCCAATTGGACAGATAGGGAAAGAAGTTCTGATTTATTTTTGCCTATTTCCAGGCTAAGAATTCTTTTGGAAACAAAGCCACAAAACAGAGACCCAGCCAAATATAAATAAGTTTGTTTCAGATCTTCTTGTGAAAATAGAGTTGAACTGAATTAAGTATCTATGCTTGCAGAAACCAGACTCATTCTACCCTTCAACTCTGCCTCCACCAGAGGTGCCCACCCCCCACTCCCCCAAACTGTTTTCCAAGAATAACCTCAGAGTGCTTCACATGCCGACTCTTCAGGGGCTTGTAATGGTCCAGCAAATATGGTACACATGATTTTTTCATGTGCTTGACTGAAGGAGCAATAGCCTCACATCATTTTCTCTTTGGGCCTGTGCTCTTTAGATTATGTCCATAGGGGAAGAAATTGGAGATCAAGCACTGAAAATTGTAACTTTGTAGATAAGACATCATAAAATACAGAGATTTGAGCAGAACCCCAAAAGGCTAATCATTCAAAAGGAACAGTCTCTGCCCTCATGGCTGCTCCTTACATAAGGACAAACTCAAGGCTCCTTGAATGTTAATATTAACGGCTATAAACTTGGCCCAGAGGTGGGGTAGAGAAGGGGCAGGGACCAACTTTACAGAGGAAGAGCTGCCCAGTAAACATGTTTTCCCCAAATCAAGTTATAGTAGAAATTTTTCTATTGGAGGACTTTCTCTGGATCAATATTTTTATGTTCAGTGAAATAAAAGGGTATTGTTTAAAAGGAATTGAGATCTACAATATGTTCATATCTGTATTTCTAAGCACCCAAGTCTAAAAAACATGAAAAATAAGTAACAACGCAATCATCAAATAGTGAGGCATGTCCACATTTTAAATAGTCATACAACATGTGATATGAGATATAAAAATAGAAGGTCAAAAATGCAAAATAGACTTAGCATGGTCATATCACATCGAAAAAAAAAAAAAAAAAAGGTAGAGCACACTACTTAGTTACCTAAATTAATTTACAGAAAAACAGGATCCTAGAAGTCCTCCGACGAACCGAGCGCAGGTAATCTAAAGGTGGGGAGAGCATGTTTTGTTTCTATCTGTCCCCTTTAATAAGAGAACATGAGGTAATTAGAAAGTATTCAATGCATTTTAGTCTGTTCTGTTAATTGTCCCAGGCAAGAAAAATCAAAATACTTCAGAAAAGTAAGGCCTAGTTGAATATTGGGTAGAGGCCCCCCTTCAATCGGCTAGTCACTAAATGGAAATCTCACTATATACTCATATTGTAGAGATGGATTGATCACGCTGTAGAAAAGGCTGGCTGCTGAGGTTGGGTTTCTTCCATGTTTCCTCAGCCTCCTTTGCTTTTACCAAGTTAGGTCCTCAGGGTGGCGAAGGAAAACATGTCATTTTCCCTTCAACAAGTATCATTAGATGATTCCTCTATATTGATTATATGACCCTTATAATAGTTACAGATCTGTATTTTTTTTTCAACTTCTGATTTTCATCTCAAAGAGTTCTCAGTCCCCACCCCTCACGAGGTACTGTGAAGGGGCACTAAAGTGCATTTTGATGTAGGGGGTAGAGTTTAAAGGTGCTGTCCACGCAAAGAACCAAGATGATGCTGTTTAACAAAGAAAGGCAATTCCTTCTACCTCCATCTCTGGAGTCAACCGAGGGAGGGCTGTGAACTAGACCCTCACGGGAGGATTGTCCTAACACTTAACTCTAGAGAAAACTGTGTAAGGACCTGCACACATAGACTCATTTATTTGTCCAAAATAGCAAAAATAGGCCTATTTCACCCTTAAGAAAGTATCTGCAAATCAGATCAGTCATGATCATAAAAATGTGAATGGATTCCAGACGCAATCCGCGTGGGCATGCTCTGTGATACTAACTATGCATCTTCAGCTTCAATGAACATGCTGCTGTTCATTTCCACCAAAACATGGCTTCTAAACTACCATAAATAAAATACACATGGAACAATTAAATCTTTTTCTTACAGTAATTACTTTTACATTAAAAAGTCACCATGATCTTCAGATATATTGAAAATTAGGACTCTAAAATCTTATTTCCCAGTCTTAGTTAACAATCTTGCACAGGCCCGATAATCCAAAACTTGGAGCTCTGATCTACACAGCTTGGCAGGTTTCACACAGTTTGACAGGTAGGCAACTGTGAGATATGCATTTTTAAAATTAGCATTTTCTATCAAAACAGTCTGAAATCTTTTAAAATCCTCACATAGACTGTATTTGTGCAATGCCACAGTCATGTAGCTAGAAAGGAGAAAACAAAATACAGCCTGGAACATGAATCACAGTCCAAACTTTCTTGGTCCGCAGTTTAAACAAAGATGATCCCAGGGAATCCAATTAAATATAGTGCCTTAAATAGGGGGAGGTTGGTCCTAGAATAACTTAAGCTACTAAACAGGAACGGTCTCCACCACGGGTGATTTGATGCACTCTTCGTGCAATCTATTCTTTTCTGCAAGGCTCAAAGAATTTTCAGCAGGATGCTCTGAAATGTGACTGTCACCATTCAATGTAGAGACAAACCCTTCCTGGGAGGGGCCTTTCAAGTAGGAGTGAAATTCCATTTGAGGATGGCTGGACCTGTGTTCAGGATATAAGCTATTGCAGGGCCCACTGCTATCACTTTCTGAAGAGGAGCAGCAAACGATCACGGAGGGGTTGGCAGCTGGGTAGTGGGAGGTGCCGTAGGCCTCTTCTGCTTGTCGGGCATAGTCAACGAATTGCTCTGGGGTCATGGTGTAAGGCACCAGCGAAAGGGTACCATTTTTGACAGTATCTCTTTCAGAGTAGGTTTCAGAGATCTGGTTAGGAGTTCCCGGAATGTGGCTGTCTATTTGGTAATACAGAGTTGAAGAGTTGGCATAAAAAGAAGCATTTTTCGTGTGGCTTTCGTGAACGGCAGTGCCATCAGAATAACAAAGGACGGAAGGAAGCGGGACTACTTCGGCATGGGTGCCCAGACCTTCCACAAAGCCGTCTCCTTTGTCATCGTCGTCATCCTCCTCCTCCTCCTCCTCTTCCTCCTCCTCCTCGTCTGATTCACTAGGTGCCAAGCTTTGCGTGCTGGAATCGGTGACACCGCTGCAGAAGCTGCTCCCATCCTCCTCCTCCTCCTCTTCCTCTCCTTGGCAATCTAATTCCTCAGCAGACTGCAGGTGCAGCACTGCAGCCTGGGGTTCAGTTTCAATCTCAAAATTGTCTGCGATAGAGTATTCTACGGAGTGAGCAACAGGGCCCATAGAGCTACTGTGAGCACTTATCTCCCCGTGACAGCCATTCAGCGTGGGGATTTGCTGCTCTCGGTTTTTCTCCAGTTCAAGTTTCATTATTGTGTGCAAAAAGTGAGTCCGGACACGGATAGGATTAAATTCAATTCTACCTGCTGTGTTACTACATCCTTCTTTAGTGCAGCCACATGGGAAAGACATCCGATCCACCTTGGAAAGAAGAACACAGATTAGCCCCATGGAACCACTACAGACCAAATCAAAATCCAAAACCTTTCAGCAACCCCGTTGAATTGCAGGCTGCTGAATTCTACTCAAGTCAGAGCAAATGACAATCAAATTGCATATGGAAAAGAAAAGGGGAAGTGAAGGCTTAAAACTTGAGTTAACCTAATTCTTAAGCCTATATTTTAAAAAATGGGTCATAGTTATCAGTGTGGTTTTTTTTTCAGTTCATTGACTCCTCCAGTGCTTTCTTTATTCCTTTCTCCATTCCCCTTTGTTCTCTTTCTCTATCCCACTCATTTTACTCCCATTTTTTCAATGCTTCTATCTTATCCCTAATTTCGATTTCCTTCTGCTACATTCCAGCTCACATGCCACCCAATTTAAACAAACGAACTTACTGAACTCGCCCCCACTGGCTATGTTTTTGTTTGTTAGTTTGTTTTGGGAAGCAGGCAATCAACCACTTGAGCTACATCTGCTCCCCCCCCCCACTGGCTATGTTTAATCTAAATGATATGACATTGTCCATGCTAGCCACACCTTTTAATTTTCTTTGCTATGCTGTTGTAAAATTAACTTCTCTACCCAAACTTTCCAGGTTGACA
>PVKH010012581.1:0-17195 GCA_004027955.1 Chaetophractus vellerosus
AAAAAAAAACGGATCAGCCCAAGGAACAGTAGGTGCCATGTCACCATTACTTTCTCAGAGAAAGATGAAAACAGTAATATTAAATGTAAAGGCAATAAACTTAAAATATACAAGTTTTGCTACACAGTTATAGAACTGAAAAGTGAGAAAAATCCGATTAAAAAGAATTACTGAACATATATATACAGATTCTGAAATGCAAAACAAAATTAGATTATCAACCTACCTGTACATATAAACCCCTTGCAAGAAAGACATTATTTTTCTTTGAAATACTCCCCATATTTCTAAAAACTTGCTCAGTAATAAAGGAAAATATACAAATAAAAATGATGTCATTTTTTCCATCTCTTTTTAAAAAATATAATGAACTTTATTTTTAAAGAGACTTTAGAGTTCAGAGAATTTGCTTCAAAAATATGAAAGATTCCCATATACTTTACCCCCTCACCCTCCTACATCTGAAAAGGGGAAGGGGGGAGGGCTTGAAAATCAGGCTTTTGCATTCTGAAGTATTCACAATCATTTTCTGTATAAAAACCCTTTTACAGTTTGCAGAAGACAGCTGAAAAAAATACTAGGGCCATCCTAAATCCCAAAGCAGAACATATCTCAAACCCTCCCTCTCACATTCAAGCAATCACCAATTCCTGTTTGCACAGTAATGTGACCTAAATCTGTCCTTTCCATTCAAATTTTCTTATCACTGTTCTAGCTCAGGACCCCTCACTTAGACCAAAACAGCAGATACTTATTGCCTCCCATCCTATATTTTCTTAGTCCATCCTCAACACCACTTTCAGCATACTCTTTCCAACATCTAAAAATGCAATTACTTTGGAATCCTACTGAAAAGTCCTCAAAGCATTTTCAATATCTCAGAATAAAATCAAAACTCTTATGCATCACATATGAAGGCCTTTATAATCTGATCTTCCTTGCTCATCTGCTGTTTCTCAACTACCCTACACTTTACATCCAGCAGTAAAGTTCAAACATGGTTTTTTTTCATACTTCCCTATATTTTTTCATACACTATTCCTTATTATAGGAATATTCTCTTCCCAATGTTATACTGCCTTGCAGTTTTGCCTTACATGATTCAACTTTCTGTTAAAATTACTGCTGTTATGTGAAACTTTCCACTACCCCAGAAGAAAAATTAGGGGGCCCCTTTTCACCCTTTATATTTGTGAAAATCATTACAAAAGCTCAATTAATCATAATGTTCTTAATTATGTTTGTGTTTGACTTCCCACTAGAATGTGCAAATCTTCAAAGCAGGACTCAAGAGTTCTGTCCTCAATATTTATATCCACAGAGCTTGGAAGAATGCAGAACAAGGAACAGAAGTCAGTACTAAGTATTTGTTTAAGGAGGAGGAAAGGGAACAAGGGAAGGAAAGAGAAAAGAAAGGAGGGAGAGATGGAGGGAGGAAGGAAAGAAGTATTTCTTCAGCAGGGAGTAGATTTTAGGCAAAGAACAATACCTTTATCTTCTCCCCACTTCTCCCCAAATTCCCACCCTAAATATTTTTATCATAGTGATGTCTGAAGGAAATCAAGACCAAGAATACTTTTCACTTAGAAGAAAAATAGAGAGTCTGGCATCACAAAATGGCAACCTGCAGTCTGAAGGGCCCAGAGGGAACTCACAAGGCAGCCAACCACTCCAGGCCTGGACCTCTCCCACCGACTTGCTGATAGAGATAAGAAGCCCCCTTCCCCATGTTTTTAGACCTCCAAACAGGAATTACTACTTCCTTTACCCCAGTCCCAATACCTTCTCATAGCACTTACTCATTATTTTTTTCTCTGCCCAGCTGGCACATTTAGCATTAAGCACAAGAATTTTCCTCACACCAGAAAGCCATGCCCATGAAGTTGCAGGCCCCTAAAACAAGGTCCCCTTTGCCCCATTTCTGCCACAGGCTCAGGCCTTAGCAGTAGCCTGCATTGCTCCCAGTGCTGTGAGCTGCTTAATCTTTTGGCTCACCAACTCCATGACAGCTTGTTTCATGTCGTGCTTCTCCAGCAAAGCTGACTAGATTTTCTCCATCTGCTTAGTGAGGAAGTCTGTCTTCCTCTTGAAGAAGTCCTGCACATCCTCAGCTGTCTTCGCTATATAGTAGCCAGTTCCCACATCAAAGAACACATGTTCCACATCATGTAACTTCACAGGGATATATATAGAACTGGTCAATAAGATGAGTAATTCTTTCTTTGTGAAAGCAATCAAGATAAAAACCTGGATGGTTGGAACTCTAACATTAAGGTGTTGATGGGAACTCCGACATGGCACAGCACCCAGAGATAATATGAAAAGAACAAAACAGGACAACAGGAACAGAGGAATGATCTGTATATCGCAACTTTAGGTAGGCAGCATGCAAAGGGCTCATGAGGTGGTACATAATATGCAATGGATTGTTTTTACACCTCAGGTAAGGAAAACTAGATTAGGAGGTGGGAAGAGACCAGAAGCTGGATACCCATTCGTTAGGTTTCATGTTGCCCTCTCACACCTACTCCATACCCTTGTTGCTCTCATGCAACATGTTCAGACAGCCCTGGTCTTCCACATACTTGGTCTGTACCACCTTGAGCTGGGCAATGTACATGGGCAGGAACTCCACTGCCTGGTCCACCTGATTCTTGAGTATTTCTAGTGTAGCAGAGTCAACTCCGTGGTGCTAACTGACCTGTCTGACTTATTCTTACTATTGTCTTGGAACTGACATCTTTTCCCACATCCACACATACATAAACAGTGATGATGTGGAGTAAAAGCAGCACAAGGGTGAAAAATCAATATGAAGGCAAAACCAGAAAGGGTTTATATTCGAAGATGATATTCTGCATGGCTGCTCCTATAAATAGAACAGAAAATCCTATCTAGAGAGTCAGGCTTGACTGTATTTTATTGAAGTCTGAATAAGACAGGAAAAAATGGATCATTTAAATGAAAAAAACCTGGGTACTTTGACTCAAACATTCCACAAACCTTTATTGAGGACCTCTTTTATAGGTCACTGTGTTTGGTCCTCTATGAGAGTAAGAAGAAATGCAAGACATGGTTTAGCTTGTTTATAATGTAGCTAAGTGAAATAGTACAAATAGTCCTGTCATGAAAAGGCTGCTCATTCTTGCCCACTAATTCTATTGCCTACAAAGCAATTGGAAAAACTTAAAGATTCTGAAAACTTGAGTAGAGACAGGAAGAACAATCAAAAGGCAGGAAAAGCTCAGTAGAGTTGAATCAGGCAAGAGTGCTCTTGCTCTCCAATTTCTGGTCTTGATGATTCTTGATTTTGCTTGACTTCCTTGCTATCCTTATTAAAATTCTACTAATCAAGAAATTTGTGATGAAGTCATCCTTTAAAAAACCATAGTTATCAATGTTAAAAAGCTATTGCTTTCTGTTCACATATTAGTGGAGCTTATGAAATCATATAGTATTCTTCCTGTCCCATAGAAGTCATTGAGAAATTAGACCAATTTGATGTAGGAGGAGGAAGAGTAGCTACTGTGGGGAAATATGTATTTTGTATATAGGATACCAGAAGTATACGGACTCTATGTGGAGTATATGGGAAAATGGGGAGGATGTTCAATAGCCAATTTTTCCCCAATCAGTAAGAGAGGAAGTCCTCTTTCATCTCATTAAGTTTCTTTTACTCAATGATAACCTGCTTCCAAAATACTAACTTGAGGCCAGTGCTAACCATTAAATATGGTATGGATTAAATATGACTCTGTGGGTTAATTGGAAATTGTAAGCTCCCTTTGTAACATAATTTCTATAAAAGCTATTTAGTCTGAGTTCTAAACAACTGACTTGGAAACCTCTTGAAACATAATCCATTATAATGTGGCATTTTCCCTCTCTCTAAGTAAAGAAATTGTAAAAGGGAGGGATGTCATACGACCATTCATGCCGGTGACAGATATATTGTGATCAGAGGAGCCATGAATTCATAGGAATTGGAGATTTTTTAAATATGTGAAATCACACAAAGTCGTGTGTCATCCTTTCCAGTGTGCAGGCTCACAGTGATAATGCAGGATGACAGGACCTCTGTTTTGCTGCCTTTGAAGCCTTCCTGAAATCAATGCATCACGGAACCACTGTTGAATGAATAAAATAAACCACTGGCCAGTTGTCTTCTTGAAACTTGAAACATGCAGAAGACAAAGCTAAGGTTCTTCTTCCCATGCTTCGTCCAAAGGGAAGAGGCAACTAACCTTTAACCAAAAGGATCTGTGGTGAAAGGGAAGAGGACAGTGGTAGATTTTGGACAGCTGATGGGGTAGGACGCTGTGAAGAATGACTGCCACACAGCATCCACCCAATCTCCTCTTAAAGGAAAAAGAGTTAGATGTATACCAGTCCTGTTGCTGAGTGCATATCCGGATGGAGAAACACAATCTAGGGGTGGGAAGAGGCTCTGCACCCGTTAGTATCACTGCTACACCACCATTTCTAAAATACCCTTTCTCCGGGGTTAAGTCCATCTCCAGGCCATGTCCTTAAAAGCGGGTGTACATCCCCTTGTCTCTTGTCACTTCCCCTCTTCTAGTGGCAGGGGTGCACAGGAGAAGACAGAACCTCAACCAGCTACCTCGGCTCTAAAGAGGGAAGCTGTGTGTAATGGTTAGCAGAACCCTCTGTCACCAGCCCTTGACAATTAATCTTTTGACTGCTACATAATAGAGAAAAAAACTTATATCTTGTTTAAGCCAGTGTAAATTTTTTGTCGTTTTGATACAGCAGCTGAGACTGTACTCTAACATTGGAAAGTAGGAACAAAATCGTGTACACCCAGAGAGGTTATAATATTTGGGTATTTGTCAGAGTGAAAAAGGAGCTGATAGAGTTTTAAATAAGGAAGACATTTAAGAATAGATACCAGGGGATGGAGTAGAACTCAGAAATCAACAAATGCAAATTAGTGAGTGGTTCAGTTATGGAGGGCAGTTAAAGTACTGAGTGTGTATTAGATCCCCAAAGATGTAGTAAAGAGGCAGAAAAGGTGAAGGTCAATGAACAGCCTGAAGGAATTCTAATATGAATAGCAACTAGTGGCAGTTAATAAGCAGAAATGACAAAGAAGGAATAACTAGAGGAATAAAATGCTAATGAAATAACCAGATTTGCTCTAATTTCTATGGGAGACATTCAGAATATTTTCCCTTTGGTAACTTATACTTTAGTTATTTTCATACGTGAATCTCATCCAATTATCATATATAAGAAATGTATTAAACTAAAACTAGGTTAACAACAAAAGAGGAAACATTTGAAATATACATAATGCTCGTAAATCTCAGAAGCTGTATTTTCACAATTAAGCCATCATATCAATGCATAAACTAGAAATATGAGAACTCCAAAACAAAAACTCAGGAAAGACCTCCTGATGTTCTGTTAAGTATAAAATAGAATGCCTGGGCTTGCTTCCTGTTCCCTTGCTCTGACTAATTGGTTTTCTGACATCTTTTGCATATTCCCCATGCAGCTCAGCACACCACATGAAAATATTTTCCTATGAGCTAAGCTCTTTCCCTTTAGTAAGTGATACCTATCATTCAGAGTCCTGAAATGAAACAGATGGCAAATTCAAACAAGGGAATTTAATGAAGGATTCATTTACCAAACTATGACAAGGTAAAGGGAAACCAACAAGGGACTAGCAGCAGAAGCCAGCAGCTACTACTCTAAGCCCAAAGAGAAAAAGGGAGTTAGCAGTTACTTAAACTGGAGAGACGCATACCTGTGGGAGAGATTCACCCAATATAAACTAGGGCTTTAGGAAATGGCATAGAGTTTGGGAATAAATACATTGACTTTATTTTCCTCCTGCTATACGTTACTGTCCTACCAGTGTCCCCCATTGGCCAAATCCAACCAAAAGTCAAGAGATCAGCACCCCTAGGCCCAAACACAGTGCAGGAAAAGAATGGAGAATAAATCTGGAAGGGTAAATTGAAAATATGTACTGCTTCACTCTATAGAAGCTTTTGGTAATAGCAAAGCGGATAATATAAATAAATATGTTCTGTTATTTGAACTAATGTAAAAAAGTAGAGTAAATTGAAGCTGTGGATAATATCTTTACCCCAGAATGAGTTATTTATGGTTCTTGGTTTGATACCCAGTGACTCTAAACTCTGCATAAAGACATAGGACATCTGGTCTTATATGTGGCTGCCAGATGGTGGGGGATGCTCAAAGATTTGGATAGCTAATTTTATACAATAACCAGTTCTAATAGGAGTTTTATATTGAAACCTCTGACATGCTTTTACTAGCACTGGCCCTGCCAAGTCTGACTATAATAAATGTGCATGATTGAATAGCTAATTCTCCAGAAATATCGCTTTACTCTTTGTCTTCCTTTGAAATCTTTGCCCTGTTCAACAGCCCGCATTTGAATTCCGCAACCCTTATTCTTTTGATCCTTTTCTGCCCTGAGGTAGTAGTCCACATTAGCCTGGATGTATATATGTTACTGCGAATTCATTCAGGGGATTTGAAGATACTTTTTGCCACAAATAACAAAAGCACTGTTTCTTAAGCACTGAGGAAATTCCACTTACTGCATCTGCATTTTCCAGAGGTCTTTAGTGGCCTTTAAACAATTGTCACTCTTCCATTAAAAGAGTATCTGTGTGTAAATTTCCCAGATTTTAAACCTCACCACAATTTAAACAGATTTTGAGTGATCTTCTCCCATGAAACCAGCACATAGATTTGAGTCTCTTGTACTGATCAATTTGCAGTCTCAGAAATGCTTCTTTATACGTGTCCCCACATGACAGGATACACCCCTTATATAATGACAGCTCCTCCAGGGAGAAAGAGGGGGATATGGCAAAATGCCAGTCCCCTTTTCAGTTTTGCCTTTCAACTTATCCAGTTTCTATTTTCCTTCCTTGGCTTTCACCAACTTGTTTAAAATAAATATGCATTTCTCTCATATACTGGCATGTTGATATTCCTGTACTGAGTTTTATTTTCTTTCACTCAAAATTAAATTAGATTGCAAGCAGTAGAGAACAAAATTCCCAGGCCTCCTCCTTTCATTATAAGAAGCATTTCAATTTTGCTTTCTAAAACTGAATACCAAAAGTTACAATTACTTGATAATGGTGATGGTTCATTCAATTTTTTACATCTCTAACCTACGGAAGCAGGAGGCTTTGTTGACGAATGCTTCAAAGCACATTGGACTTTCAATTACCGATTTTCTACTTAAATCTCTCATTTATAAATTCCAGAAAATGTATTCTATAAATTACAGTGTTTTCCACTTATAATTCCTCAAAGGTTCCCCATTATCCTAGAGGTAGAATGCAAACTCTATAATATGGCATACAAAATGCCTCTGCTTTTCTCCAATCTTGTCGCTTGCTTTTTTATTCTACCATACCCTCCAGCAGTACTTGAGATTATCCAATATGCTCTTTCACACACCTCCATATTTTGACACTTGCTATTCTCTTGGCCTGAAATAAACATCATGCTCACCCTCAACCCCTTGTTTCCACATACATTTACTCAGCACCACATGCAATCTCTTTCTAGACTACTTTAAGAATTCCTTCTATGAAGACTTGCTTAGTGTTAACTGAATTCAAAAAGAAAACCATACATGATCAGATGTATGTCAATGAAAGTGGAAGTCGTACAATATGGACACATTTTCTTTTTATTATTATTTAGTGTCTAGTTGTATGTGTCACACACTGAACTCATTGCTGGCCATGTAAAATGAGTAAGACTAGTCTATGCCCTCTATGAGTTTGCTCATTTTTTAAATCAATATTTACTATGCATTTAATAAATGCTATGTTGAAAGTGTAACAGAATAATAGAACAAAACTCTTCCTTTCCTCAGTTTCAATTAAGGACCCAATAAGACAGATGACATGATACCAAAGTAGGTATAGGGCAGACCTCCAGCCCCATATGAGGAATTTACAAAAGGGATAAATGCCACCTCTTCCCATTTCTTGATCCCCACCTCAAGGTCAAGGGTATAAAAAGGATATAAAAAGAATTTATAAAGGGGATGAAAAGACACTTAATTACATCTCTTAGACTCCTCATAAGCACTAGGATCAAAAAGGGAGATCTGAATGAGGAAAATTTTAAAACTGGTGAATGATTTCTTCTGAAAGGTCCACACCAGCCTGTAAGTTTATCCCTCCCCCATGAGATGTAGGAGATGTTACCTTCTAAATGCAAATCCTTGTTAAGAGGGCTTCAAAAGAACCCACTTGGAGAACATTAAAGTAGGTTTTCTGCAGTTAGTCACAGAGCATTGACCCAGTTAAAGTAAACTCTTGGAGTGTGTTGAATTCCCATCTGAAAACACCTAGAGGATAATAGAAAAGGTGACTACCTCCATAAGCAGAATGCTTATGGAATTTGCCTGTACTCCCAGCTTTTTCAGAAGAAGGGACACAAGAGAATTTTCCCTACAGTATATGTGGCAATGGGGGAGAAATCCATTATGGGGTCCTGCTCAAAAGGGCAATCTAGAAGGGAGAGGAGACTGCAACAGAAAGAATCTGAAGGTATTTTGCCAGTTGTTCAGGGTGGAGAAAGGAGCTGCACTCTGCACATGGATGCTTTCACAAGATCAACCAAACTGCAGGAAAGAAGACCCAGCAGAGAAGTTGTAAAGACCCCACAAAGGCATGCGATGAGATAATCAACTTTAATCAATTGAAGCCTCACATAGGGAAACAGATTTAATGGGCAGTGCGCACAAAGGCACCCAACCAAGTAAGAACTGGCTTATCCCCTACCTCCACTCCCTTTATATACACCACCATCCGACTTTGACTTTGGTAGGGAGTTAAGAAACTATCCAGGAAGGTTGAGAGAATGAAAAGAGCTGTCTAGCCTTCTGCTGGCTCCTAGTTTGAAACCAGCTCAATATTGCAAAGGGAAGAATATTAATACCAAACAGTTTCTGTACTTTGAGCATTAATAAAAGATATGCTAATTACTGAATCAAGTCTGTGTTTGTTTCTTGAAGTAACTTTGTAAGAGCTGTTACTTTTGCCAACCTGTAAAGGCTGTGGAACCTACTAGAAATTTTAATTGAGGGCCAGAGAAACTTATCACCACCAAATGAAGTTTCAAGAATTAATAAGAGCCAAAAAGAAAGTTACATTTTGATCATAATCCATACATCATTTATGTTCAACACACTAGTTAGAGACTGAAGGAGGACTTATTCTCCCAAGAAATCATTGGGGGTGATTTAATTTTTTATTTTGTTATTTCTATATTTTTAAAAAAGAAAGAAAACAACAGTCCATTTTATCAATCATGCCCTCATTAATTATGTCAAAGTTCTTAATAAAAGGAAGGTGCTCTGCTAGGTACTGTGGATCAGAAAAAGAGGGGATGTCTAATATATAGTAAAATTTCTATACATGTTGCAGCATTGTATTTCATTCATTTTATAATCATGGATTTCCATGAACTTTGCATTCACTATAGCTTTAACCACTATCCCTACCTCTTTCTAAAAAATAAAATAAAATAAAAGCATATGCTGATAGCTGGTGAGGAGAAGGTGTTTTTATTGGTTTGTTTTGTTTGCTTGTTTGTTTGTTTAACTCTAGCAAACACTTCTACACTTATTATATAGAAAGCACAATTTCAAGGAAGGAAGGGAGAGAGGGAGGGAGGAAAGAAGGAAGGAAGGGAGGGAGGAAGGGAGGGAGAGAAGAAAGCCCTGTTATTTTTAGTACATGGCTTTGCAGAATGCAGTTATCATGATTCAGCAGAATCACCTATACTTGTTACTCTGTGTAGAGAAACTTAAGGATATCAGACACAAGTGTCATTTGAATTAAATGACTAAGTCATCTAGCTCTGATTTCATTTTGCTTAAAGCGACTTCTGAATTGCTAGTCAATCCAATGCATTTGTAATATTTCTTGTAGGAAATTTTAAAATTTGCATTTTATTACATTTGTTAATCTTTTGTGAGTTTGATTAACATTTACTAGCAACCCACAGTTCAGTCAAATCTCATCACTAACAAGATTGACCTTCTGGGTTTACAAGAGTAGAGACCAGATTCTGAACTTCAAGGAACTAACAGAGATTAATGCTGCTTTAGGTCTTGACTCAGCACCATCTAGCCTCATCCAAGATCGATCCACTCTTCTATCTTGCTATACAACCTTTATAAATGTCTGCTAACTCTATGGCATTCAACGCAGACAGACTTTTGAATCCTACTCCAACCTTTTTTAAACCAGTTAACCTCTATAGGCTTTATTTTCTGCATTAAGAAATTATGATAGGTATATGACTATTTCATAGAGGTGCTGTGAATATTTCATTAGCCTAACACAGTGCTTAGAAGATAAAAGGGCTTGATGAAAACATCCATTTTTACTATTATTCAAAATGAATAATGTACTCAAGTTGTGCCAGCCCTTTGCCACAATTATGCTTCCAAATTCAACAGAGCTTTAAAAAAGAAACAGAAACAGGAAACAAAAGGTAATGAGAAGGAAGCATGTACTGGATTTTAGAATTATGTGTTTTTTGAGGTCTAGAACCTATCTAGTCCATCTTGATATTTCTAACAACTATCATAGTTAATAGTAAAGAAAAATTATTTCTGTGCTATTAGTGAAGAGAAAAGCAGTGTAAATGATATCCCTATATGCATTTAGCCTCAGAGAGATGCAGTTCTTAGGGGGTTCAGGTCACATACTGGAGCCATCTTATTGATAAAGAAAAATTTTATAACTATTTTATCTAAAATTGCACTGTGAAGTCAATTAAAAGAATATGCATGTTCTATTTGAGAGGAAAACTCACTTTATCTCTAGAATCCACTCTCGTGTTCACCCATTTTAGGCAAAACGTTCCTCTTATGTTTTCTCCAAATCCCATCTTCATTGCCCTCTTGGAGATAGCAAACACCATTGGCCACATTTCTAAAGTTACAATGATAGAAAGCCTATATGTTCTGAAGAAAGCTTAAGATGCATCTAATCTTTATGCTCTGCCAGCCCCAAAATCTACAATGAAGTATTATAGAAGGAACTCTGAATTAGTGAAATAATCTTTACTTTAACACTTATAAATTGTGTGAATTGATAAAATAATTTGACTTCTCTATCCTATTTCCTCTGAGTAAAATGCAGCTAATACCCGTCGTGCCTACCACCTCACATAGCAAAGAACGGCTGAAATTACTTTAGTGGAAAATGTAATAAATAATGCTGGCCTACATAAATGAAAGGGTTTATTACCACTCTAAAATTGCAATGATTTTTAAATGTGAAATTTAATTTTAAAAATCTAAGCTAATAAAGCAGAGGATACAATTAACATGTAATTCAGGCTGTCATTATTCAGCAAAGCTTATAGTTTCTTTTCCCTACCATACTTTTTAAACTTTTTTATTGAAGATTATAATTCATACATGAACATCCATAAACAATAAGTGTATAGTAAAAGTTGTGAACTTACAAAACAGACATACCTATCATCATACAGGGCTCCCATACTTTACCCCACCACAAAAGCTCCAATGTTTCAGGGAAATCAGGTTGGCTAACACAGACTCAGAAAATAGAGGCAAGATAGGTCATTAAATATTCACCCACCCATTCAGTCTGCCTGAATGCAACAGCATCTCTAAAGTTCATTCATTTAGTCACATACACCATTGCTCAATTCTCTCCTAGCTCCATCCCTTCCTGCTGTGTACTCCACTTTGCTCTGGTAGTAAATGAAATGCAAGCATTAAGTTACAATCCTTCCTCTCCCAAGGGATATTTCCTGAATTAAACACACTTAAAAGAAAGTATTGACTAAAGTTTCTCTAATTTCATTCTCACTTCCTCACCATTTCCTGATATATGATTCACGGAACTAGTGATTTGTCAATTTTGATAAGCTCTATCCTTTTAAGAATCTGCAATATTATCCTCCCACTTCCTAATTATTCAGCTTCTTCCCAGAGAGACTTTATGTACCAGCTAATCTTTCTCATTTTTCTAAAATTTTAATGGAAGAAAGAGAAAGTCCATGAAACTTAAATATTAATTATTATTTAATTTCTGCAGCTATTCTTTGGTGCAATAGCTAATCACAAATATTATTTCACCCATATTTGGTAAGAAAATCATTAGCAACAATGATATTTTTAGGTAATACTTTAACATAATTTTGGGTTGTATTTTTTACTTTTAATCTGTGAATTCCTTTGTGTGGTTTACTGTGAGTTGTTTTGCATTTGTATTCAGAGTTTGCTATGCAGCTTTTTGCTATGTAGCTTTCATACTATCCCTTTGGAGTTTCTTAATGTACTTGCTTTCTGATCTTCATTGTCTCTGGCACTCTGATGGAGTACATTTCAAGAGCATTCAGTCTAAGTGTTTTTCAAACATCCTTCGCTTTTTAGCAATCATACTACTAAGTAAAAGGCTTTGTCCATTACACTGAGAAGAGGAACTCGGAGTTAATCCCCAGGACTAGCACAACAGCTGCAAAATCACCTTGTTCTTATCAGGCAGCAATTAGTTCTGGAACCATCCTTTGAATACACACCTGCATGTTTTATATTATTAGGAGTACTTAGAATCCCTATTGGAAATCGTGCACTATGATAACAAGCTTCCCAAAGAACCACATGGACATTTTGCATCAGATGCAATCTGACTACACAAAACCACAGAATATTTATAAAGACATAAGCTTAAGCAAGAAAGGAACATGGCCACACATAATTGACTCTAGCAGTTTATCAACCTGATTTTGTTATCAAGAGTGAATTGGTTGAATTACAAAATGCTAGATTATCGGAAAGAGTAGAACTGATGAGTATTGTTCTCAAAGGTTCCTATTTCCAGCAAGGAGAGGTGCAGGAAAAACATCACTCCCATGACTATATTCCTCCCACAGAGGACCATTTGCTGCCCTCAAGTATGCTATAAAGTTAAATGCCTCCAAGCATTTGCTCATGTTCACTTACTAAAAATGGCATTGTTCAAGCTCAATATTCTCTCATTTCAAAATTTCTAACATTTCAAAATTTCGATTACATATTTCTGACCTTTATAACCCCGGACCCAAGCACTTAACAGAATTATTTGCTTCCTTCTATATGACCGCATGGCATTTAGTTTATACCTTTAGTATGGTGCTTATGGCATGGTTAAATAAATACTTGCATATTTTGCATATATATATACCTATCTTTTGGTAAAATAAGAGCTCTTAGAGAAAGGGGATTGTTTTAGCCATCTTTGTGTCCCCAAAATCATAACCAGCCAAAGCTGGTTCTTTTTATTGCAATTTGTCTTTAAAGCTAATTCCTGAGACACCAGGATTTCAAAGAGAAAATAAATTTATTTGGTTGCACAAGAAAAGGAGGCCAGTAGCAACTCAAAACTGCCTCCTGGATCTGCAGAAAATCTAGTATTTTATAACATCAGAATGCTAATGAGTAATTGGGATAGAGCTAGAACATGTTTTTTCTTTCATAAACATTAAGAGGCTGAACCGGGACGGAGGTGGGTAAAGGCCTGGAGTGAGTTACAAAGTTACAACCATTATGAGAGCTCCAGGCATCTGGGAGAGGGGAGGACCAAAAACAAAGTTTACCTACAAGGATTTTCATATGGATATCAAGCAGAGGAAGGTGGAGTGGTCACCCTTTCAATAGAAATATTCATATACAAAGGTAAGATCCCTCAGGAATAATCATTAAAATAGCAGGTTTTTAGTCAGAAATGGCTACATCCAAGGAGTGAAGTCAGTCTAGCCAGTTTCAGTACTTTCAGATATTAATGGTTTTGGCTAATTTAAAAAGCATCTATCATCAGTTATCATTATTATTTGGAAATTCTTTTGGGGGGAGATATATATTTTTTATTGGTACTAACCATGCTCTATGATTTACATTATGGTTTACACTTTGAAATGCACAATTTTATAGGTTTCTACAAAATGTATAATGGTCTGTATCCATCATTGCAATGGCATGCAGAACAATTCCAATCTCCCCAAAATGCCCCATGTTACTCCCATTCTTCCCTCTTCCTTCCCTCAGAAACTCTGGTGATCACTGCCTTTATATCAATATTATAAATTCTTCAATTAATAGAATAATAATAAGTCTAAAGTAGTCCACAATTGCATTCCCCCTTAGGTTTGTTCATTCCTCAATCTTGAGGATTTGGGGATGGTGATGTCCCCTCTGTTTCCAGTTGAGAGGGGCTGAGATCCCATGGAAATATGGGTGGAACTGTCTTGTTTGCAGTTGTAGATACTCTGTTTTTTGGGATGAACACTGTCCATCATCATCCTTTTGTTAGTTGTCCTGTGTGAGTCCTACGAATTAGAGTATAGCTGTTGGCTGCAACTCTGCTGAGATTAGGGCTCAACTGGCATATGAACAGCCAAAAGATTTAAGTCTCTGCACACATATTTAATGGGTATAGTGATAATTACAGGTTCAAATAAAAGGGGCATAAGCACCATGTATAGGAAAATTATAAATCAATCCAACTCCAATACATTGGGGGAATAGGTTATCATATATACAAAGTAAGGTCCACTGACAGGGTGCTGAATTCTGGGGGTTGTCTATCATGCCTAGAGTGACTAGATGTCTCCAGAGCCCTCAGGAGCCCCCTGCTTAAGGCACTGTTTACCGTAGAAGTCAGTGAGATCCTCCTAAAGTGGGCATAAGTGTAACCTCTAGAATGTCCTCCTGACTCACTTTGAAATCTTTTAGCTATAAAAACTCATTTGTATTTAATAATTCCCCCTTTGGGCCAAGGTATTTTTCCAAATGCATCACTTGTTGATGCTTGGTACTAATCCCTTAGTGCCAGGAAGGCTCATCCCTGGGAGTCATGGCCCACACTGGGGCTGAAGGTAGTGAGTTTATATGCTGAGTTAGGCTTAGAGAGAGGCCACATTAGAGCATATTTGTTAATTCTTAACCTTTGGTTACAAAAATTGGTAAGGCCTCATAAATTATTAATATCAATCAATTATCAATAGATGAATTAAATGTCATAACACTATATTTAATTAGCTAACTAGTTAGTTGTATTTACAGATCCTATTCTGAACCCTAAACCAATATTTACAACAGCTACTTGACATCTCCTCGTAGATATCCCCAAAGCACTCAAATATAATATATCCAAAATGAATTAATTTGCTACCAACCTCTAACATGGACTTGGTCTACTATTTACTGCACTAGTGAATAGTACCATCCATCCAGTAGCACAAACAAGAAACCAAGGAGTCACTCTTGATATTTTCTCCTTTACCATCTCCGTTTCCATGTCTCTTGATTTTGCCTTCCAAATATCTTTGAGTCTTTCCAGTTCTTGTTCCCATCTAATATTGTAATTGTAAATAGAACATTTAGATACTTTAAGTTTCTCCATATCTGACCATTCCTCTTAGAAAAAGACTTAGACTAAAAAGTCCATAACTTGGCCTGTGTTTAATTACCACTCAAGAATCATATAGTACCACTCTCCACAATCCCACTTACTGTGGACATTTTTCTGAACCTTTATAACAATACATTTATAATTATTTATTTCAGGGATTATTTGATTAGTACCTGCTTTCCCATTATTGCATAATTCAACTTAATCAGATAGTCTAATGTGAAAAGTTACATTCTCAATTGTTATGTTACGTGAAACTAAGTTTTATGTTACATGGGTATATTAGTCACGGTTCTCTAGGGAAACAGAACTGACAACAGATATCTGTAAATATTATGAGAATTTATAAAAAGTCCTACATGACTGTGGGGATGTAAAGTCCAAGTTCCACGGGGTAGGCTTCAAGACTGTAACTCTGGTAAAGGTTTTCAATGAATTATCCAAGGGAAGCAAGCTGGCTGAAGTAGAGATAGAAATTCTCTTTTCTGACTGCTGAAATCAACACTGCTCCTTTTAAAGCCTTCAGCTGAGTGGATAAGCCTTTTCTCATTGTTGAAGGCAATCTCCTCAGCTGATTGTAGATATAATCAGCCATAGTTGCAATCATCTTAGTTATTATTTAAGTCAATGAAATGTCCTCACAGTAACAATCAGGCCAGTGCTTGCTTAACCAAACAACTGGCCAAATTGACACATGAATCTAACCATCACAATTCACCCCTTGACTATTTAGCAGTCATACACATCACCTTAAACCATACTTAATCTCTAAATAAAAAACAATAACAACCATGTTTTTCACCTAACAGTACTTTGTACTGTGTACTACAGGAAATGCAAGAAATATCTCCAGAATAGGGTGGAAGTCCTTGGGCCATATTCACTCTTAAGCTTGATATCCTATAACTTAAATACTACTACATGAAACTAATATAACTTATGTCATATGATAAGGCAATAAGATAGGGAAGAAAACAAAGATATTTGCTTTATGTACATATACAAACATACTCATTAAAAAAGGAAGAACTTTTCACAACCATTTTTGGCATTTTGAAATTATTTTATGAATCCCCAAAAGAGAAAGATTATGTTTGTGGGTTTGTACTTATTGCTATCTTCTTCTAGTACCCATTCCATGTTCCTTTTATCCTCAGCAAGCACCTCATCTGGCCATGGTTCTTTGCATGGTGGGGTGACCATACTTTCATTCCTGAAGTTTCTGGACTATTAGTAGTCTTATCTGGATTGGGTTGTTGAAATTTTCCATTGACTTTAATCACAGGACATGGTGGTACTAACAGACACCCTAGCGGAATTCCTGTATTCCCAGCAAAATTTTCTTTACCTCCATTGAATAGTTTCAGTCTTATTCCCTTTGATAGTCAGGATCAATCACCCATGCCCATTGATACAGAAGCATGAGGTGCTCAAAATAGCCAACTGGCAGTCTTAACTTCCAGCTTAATGGAAGCATTGTTGTGTCTCCTAGTGGAAGCACTCTTCCTTTTGGAACTAAGACCTATAGACCAACAGCACTTAAGTTTGCAGGGACAGGAAGCAAAATTTTTTCTAGTGGATCACTAAGGGTAACAGTGAATGGTGTCACCCCAATTCTACCCCTTGCTTCCTAGACCCATGAATTCTGGCTATGGGACAAGCAGCACCATAGAGAGTACACTGGTTTAAAGCATACACAACTTCCTTGAGAACATTGTCTCAGTC